>JAWDGP010006068.1:0-30365 GCA_033675545.1 Elysia crispata
TGAACCAGTTAAATCTTGATTGAGTCTGTAATCAAAAGAGCATAAATCTAGTGATCCAGATCATAAAGGGGAAAAATTAATGAAGTCATCAACTCTTTAATATTCCTGGATTAAGGGCTAGATGGCTAGAATTATTATTTTTATTCTGAGACATTTTTAGAATCAAGTGATTTATGAATTCAGAGTTTTTCAGATTTTTGTTCTCAACTTTCATAGACTGAATACCTGTATCAGCTTCTATTGTCATCTCAAATCTGGAACTAAAGATCTTATTGTCTTATTGGCTTTTATAATTAGATCTAAACTTTATTTTCCATAATATTCTTTTAGTCTAGGCTCGAATTTCAATCTACTTCTCAATGGTAAATTTCACCAACAGACAAAAGCTGCAGTATATAGATCGTTCTGGCCTAAATTCAGAGTGAGCTGATTTTCATTGCCAAAGCAGACACCGTGGAATCCTCTTAAAATCAACTCTTGCTTGAAGTCAACACCTCACTGCGGTCCTGTTTTTTTTTCCTTTGTTGTTTATGTAACTGATTTTCTCATAAGGTCAAAAGCTTGGGGACATTTTCGCCTTAAGTCAACACCTCGTGGTGGATGGAAAAAGGTGAAACCCATAAAAGCAGGTTTTGGGCTAGGGATGCATTAGATGGATATACATGCCTCTTTGTTTTGTAAACCTAATACAGTCAGTAAGTCATTGTATATTAACAGACTTGACGTTCATTCCGATTTTTGATGGAAATTTGGCCCTTTTCCGATTTTCAGGAGAATATTTAGGAAATATTACGATTTTTTACTGAAGTAATTTCTCACCTCCATGCTAAAAAACATTTAAGTTGTGGTTTTTTGTTTTTGTGTTTTTTTTTTATTAGGCCTACAATATTGACAGACAGCCTGTGTATGAGAATTTAACAAATACGGACGATATAGTTATATTATATCGATAATTTTTATTTTTTGTATATTAATAGTCGTGTATCGAAATTATTATTAATATTCTAGTTATACCCACCCTGAATATTTATTCTGTCGAGTTGTTTACTATATTCTCTGCGTTTCACCGGCTTCTCCCTATCTTCACATCCAGTCTTCGGCCAAGTTATTTCCGACGAAGGGATTTTTCTTATTTCCTATGCTGTAAGAGTAATTTCTACTACTGGGGACAGCGCTTTTTTTTTTCATCTAGATCTTGTCAATTATCGAACTCGTTTTGAAACTCCTAGATCACAATAGAAATAGAGTAAGTCAAAATGACATGACGAAAGACTTTATAAGTATAGGCCTACAAAAAGTGTAAAACCAGATCCAGATATGATAAGCCGATTTCCCGCATTTGGAATCTTTAACGGAGATGCAAAGCTTTTCAATCTGCACAAGATCTATGATTTTGATTATTTTATCTAATGTAGATCTAGGTTACAAGTAAATCATGCTTAACTTTCAGTCTCATCGTCACAGCGTAATTTTTGTATAATTGACCTGTTTCTCTCTATCTCAATGAAGTGAGATTGGAACAGTCTAGAGTTTTATTACAGCTCTTTAGATTATTTATAAGGATAAAAATATTACAACTGTCCAGAAAATTATTAATTTGTTCCCCATGAAATATATATCTGGTTAAGTTGTCAAACAGCTGGATCTAGCGAAAAGATTTTTTTAATTTTCCAAGTCAAGTGATAAAAAGGCCTAGATCTATGCTTATAGCATGTAGAACAATTATCTAAAATCAGAAATACAACATCAAATCTGTCTTTTTTTACTGCCATTTTGGTAAGGAGTACATTTTTTCCTTTTCATGTAAAAAAAAAAATCTTTTGAAGTTGTGTTGTACACTTCTCATCCGAGCTAGAGTTGGCAGCTCTGCTCTTTGTGAATTCATCAAATGCTGCATAAGCACAATGCCAATGCCACCAAATTTATTAAGTCACTTAAAAAATATTGTTAGGCATAAAGTACTTGATTTAAATTGGAAAAAAAAATCTAAAAAAATATTTAGAATTTTCTGTCATGGAAGAAATTACAAAGCTAGGAAACCTTGTTTTTATCAGAGTTCAAGAGCTAAACTGATTCATTACATTTACCAAAGACCACATTATATGTGTTTTGTAATGTATGCTCTAAAAAGCAAAATAAAGCTGAGTCTTTCAGATTTTTTTGGCAGATTCAGATTTTTTGACAAAGAATTATTCAGATTTTCTTTTCCCTGGGAGAGTGGCAGGTCTGTATTAATAGCATGCACAACAAGGCCTAGCTAAGTTAGTGTGGTCTTGCACGGTTGGATAGTACCGTCACATAGAAGGGGGTGTGTGGAGGCAGTGTGTGTGTCTAGATCTAGACCAAACTTGGCTTGTTGGCTGCCTTTGCATTACTTAAGGCAAACATTGCAATGTCTTCTTCCCCACCGCCACTCCCCTTAACCAGTAACATCCTTTTCAGAACCTTCCAATAATACTAAACAATTTTTTTTTTGTGAAAAACAAAAAAAGTAATGATATTATAAGAGGGTAAAGCTAAAAAATATAGCAAGAATTGTAGGCATGTACGCATATTTTGTGTTTTTGTGTATGATACAGCAATTTGTTTCAAATAAACCTCGTTTCCAGTCTTATTGCCTTAAATAACTTGTACTTAAATTTTTTATTTTACCCACACTATAACTATAGTATAAGGAACAAAATGAAGACACTGCAAAGAGGAGACCACTAGCAATAGTAACTTGAAACGCAGAGCAACCTATTTTCCTGGAAATGGATAAAGTCACAGCCTTTGCTTAAAGTGAACACTTTTTTTTGGTCCCGAGGTGTTGACTTTAAGCGGATTCCACTGTAATTATATTTCTAGGTTTTGTTTTATAATAATGGGCTAGTGGAACCCAGTGAGGAATTCCTACAGCTAATCATTATTTATTATATTCACCTCAGATGGTTAAGATAGGAAAGCAATGCTCTATTTTCATATAAAATATTAGGAAAGATTTAACCTTTATTATTTTATGATGTTGCAAGTTCAGTCAGTGTAGAATTGTAGAAAACATAAACATTGGCTGATAGCTGCACAGTTCGTTATGGGTTTCTTCCGGTCTTTCAGCACTCATGATCTGAGAACACTTAAGATGAGACATATCAGTATTAAGGAAGTACACCAATGACCAATAAATATCTATTAAAGGGCATAATAAATATGAATTCAGTTTTAGCCCTAGCCTGAAAGCTGTTTTTGGAAATTTCTTTAAAATGAATTAACAATACATCTAATAAGGAATCTATGAAGAAGCCCTTCTTAAGCAGCATTCAACATTCCTTCTTCTAAGAAACTTCTTTGCGCAGTAATAAGTGTTAGACATTATTTAATTTCAAAATGTTGAGATCGGTAATTTCAGTCCGAATGTATTATAATATTATCTTGCAAGCCCAATGTAAGAGGTTTTCATTTACAGGTCTAATTACATGTCTTTACATTGTATGTTCTCTTCAGTGAAATCTATATCTTTGGTGGTTTTAACTCAATGGTGAAAGAATGATCTTTACAGAAAGTTTTGCCTGGTATGTAAAATCTAATTGTTGTTATTCATAATTGAATATTTTGAACAGGGTTAAGCTTAGTACCTTTGCTATGTAAGTAGCCTTGAGAAAGAAATAGAATGAGATAAAGTAGAATACTATTCCAAACATTTTTTAATGTAGACTATGGCCAAGACAAGGAAGGAAATAAAACATTTTTATTTGCATATCCTGTTTCACTTTTTATTTTCATGTGTACCCTTGTGCCTTTTCTCCTTTTGGCCTTAATAAAGGGCTACTTTATCCATGTGCTTGATATAAAAACATCATTAAAGTCTCTCATTATCAGTTACTATCTTGCTAAAGATAACTTAAAATGGAGTCTGATCATTGATCCAAGAACCAACTATTTACAGGAAACTGCTCTTACTTCATGGAGAAAAAGAAATGTGAGCAGTCATGGTGCCAGGGGTGAAGTGCACCTGGAATGCAGGGACACTGCGAAAATGGTTCAACAAGGAGAAAAAAAATGTGATCATCAAGGTACCCAGGATCATGCAATTGCATCTGCTAGAATTTTAACTAAGGAAATTTAATACTTTTCCCCCTTTGGTTGCGTGACTGTGTTAAAGACTGCATTGTCTAATATACTGAGTGTTTCAATCTTGGAACAATATGAGTATAGGAAATGAAGGTAAGACCTTAAGAAGTATTAATCCCATTTTGGCCATCTATTCTTAAACATTAAATTTCTTCTATATCAGCATTTTATTGTATTGAAAAGCAGCAGGAATACAGAGAAAAAATTGCCATAATGCAATAACAAACTATTGTTTTCTTTGCACTGCAATATATGTCAGTTTTCAAAGCTGTATAATCCAATAACCTCTTGAGAAATTGAATACAATTTTCACCCATAGGAAAAGATCAGAAAAGTGTGTAGGTTTAAAATATAACACTTATTTCCAAGGTGAAGAGACCATGGTGTCTCCTTTAATATTTATGTATTCTGTTTTAATTTAGCCTTTGAAAATTTTAGATGTTGTTGTCAAATTGACATATCCAATCTTTAAATTATAATAAGGACTTCAAATGTTCTTGCATGAGAATAAAAGTATAAAAGGAATTAATCAATGAAGAGAAATTTAGTCAGAGTAAGGAAAAATAAAAACATTTTGAGCTTCAAATATATTCTTTTCAAAAGTTCAAAAATGCTGAAACTTGTTTTTGAAAGACTATTGCTTTCTTACTGTCTTGCATGTAGATCTAAATGCTGAATGCTCAGGTTACAACTCATGTACATCTTGCCTGAGTTCTTCGTCATGTCATTGGTGTAATGAAGTGTGTACCTCCACCCAAGCTGATTCAGAAAAACTGCAGCAAGGTAAAAGGAGTAATTTGCAAGAAAATAAAGATGGACAAATTAAGGCTTATTATGTATCATATGACTGGAGTATCTTAGTTTTCTCTAGTGCATTCATATTTTTGCTCTGAGAAAGATATGGGATTAGAGATGGCCTAGTTAATTTTGAAGGGTCATAAACCTAGGTTAACATAAATGGAGAAATGATGTACAAGTGTGGTATACATGGCAGATCCTTCCATAACTCATGTGTAAGAAATAGAGAAAAAAGTTGTACGAAATAACATTTTTGGAGTCATATGTTTTCAATTTTTTATTCTTTTGTTGAAACACTGTGATTGTTCATTATTTATTCCCCAAGAATGCGACGAGCTGTACCAAAACAATGCGAAAGTACTGTGATATGCTCCAGAATTGCCAATCTTGCGGAGATGAAAAAGCTTGCTTTTGGGATGTATCCGGCTGCAAAGAACTACGAGGTAAATATCAAAGCAAGTCAGGCTAAGGCTCAAGAGACTCATGCAAATTTCTATTTGGCTCAAGCAATATACAATTCTCAATTACAATATTGGCTTTGAATCAACTTTCTGATTTTGTACACCTTTTCCATTTAGCTCAGATAATTTTTTCTGTGGAAAGAAAACATTGTGGAGATGTGAAATTAGCGGATCAGGAATTGGACGAAATTATATAAAGCAGTAACAGTAAAAGTTAAACAAATATTTCAAAATAGTTAACATATTGACAACAGCAAGCGTTGGCCATTGTATAAAAACTGAACACTTTGTTAATGAAAGTCTCTGTCCCTGCCAACTTAAGACAAAATTTGATGAAAATACATACATAGATCTAATCTTTACCTCTAGAATTATTTGCGTATTCAGTCAGAAGTAAGGATTTGTTACAAATTCAATTTCAAATCTAAGTCTAGGTATGAGACAAAAGTTCTGATTTTGTCATCAAAGTTCAATAAAATAGTGACTGGAAAACAGTTTTTGTGTTACTTTGAATGATTCTTTTTGGGCTGTTTGTGGAGCTTAAAAATGAGTGCAATACTGCGTTAAAAAAACCAGCCATAATTATCATTATTTATAGAATGGGTTGATAGAATGGCCTGAAATGAGATTATACTAGATCAATGAATTGTTTTTCTCATATTATTGTTCACATTAGCTTCCTTTATTTAGGACCCAAAATTTCAATATATTTCTTTATTTTGCTGAAATTTTATTTTAATAATCTTTTTACTTCAGCATCTATCTTGATATCAAAAGTGTCCAGGTGATGTCTATATTCCCAGTTATTTTCTACCTTTCCTTCCGTTCTCACGAATTTCCTATTATTGATCATCTCCCCATTCTCATTCGCAACTATAAAACTTTCCAGGCCTGTTAACCAATCCTTAACTCTTGTGTTTCATGGTTGGGTGGGTTTTTTTTTTTATTTGAATTCTTTTTTTTTAAATCAAACACTCTGAATCCTTTATTAAGTTTAGTTTTATGGAATTTTTTTCAAGTGTCGATACTTTTTATATTTAACTTAATCCCATCTAAGTCACTCCAGTTCAGGTAAGGTAAAGCCCTGACCCTAAGAGAGGGACATAACTCTGTAACAGAAGATACATGTTGTTTTTTTTTTCTTAATATTGCAATCAAACAAAACAAGATAAAATTATGAAATAAAGCTGGTAAAATTTGTTAACTTTTTAAAGTATAAATAATCTCTATAATTACTTCATCTGTTGTTTTTTCAACAGTTTCCTTATATTTAAAGCCAAAATTGTATTCACTTCACCTTGTAATTGAAGGATAGTTCCTACAGATGGTCCATGAAAGGTTTTTCCTGCTTATCACTTTATATCATTGTCTGTCACAAAAGCATAAAGCTTACTGTTACCCCTCACTGATTCAGTAGGGACTGCATCAAGCGTGAACATAAAGGATTGTGGCAAAAAATCTAAATACTGTAAAAAGTGAACTTTTTTGAAACTGGAATATTCAAAGGAAAATGCAGCAGGGGAAAACGGAGAGAAAAGATGTTCGATGGACTATGATCACCTTAGCTAAAGAGCTGGGCACATGATTGATACTGATTTGGAAAAAATTGAAGTAGCAATTGTTTTCATGGAACTTTGATTTTTCTTTATTGATCTTGCAGAATCCAGCAAGAAACTACCCATAATGTCTCAAAGTTGTGAAAAACCATGTAGTGCCTATACTGCTTGTTCCAACTGCACGGATGCACAATGTATGTGGTGCAGCAATCCAAGCCAGTGCATAGATACGAATTCATATGTTGCATCTTTTCATTATGGCCAATGCATGGATTGGACAACACAGAAAACCACTTGTAAAGGTTAGTGTCACTCCATAAAGGGATTTATTAAAAATATTGATTTTTTTTGAATGTGCGAAGTTAAAGTAAATTCTTTTAGAAACAGTACCAAAGAATGTAACTACATTTCAACTCAGAAAAGAATGCAATGTTAAATCCTTTTTTTTTTGGCTTTGTAAAAATAATTCAACACTATAACAGGAGGTATTGCTAAATTTATAAGCTCACGACAGCAGTAATTACACTCATATTGTATACTCAAAAACGTGAAAAGTTACACCACTCAGAGACAACAAAATCTACAAAAGAATGCTCACTTATAATTAACCCTCGTCCTGCTTACACAGTTATCCACAGACAGGGCAAGAAAGCTGCACTGTTTCCACGTCCAGTTCAGCTTCTAGATTGGCCATGTGGCAAAGCAGATAACTATGTGTATTGTGTGGTTCATAACAAAGCTTACAGATAGACTTTTTGTTGCCAAAATCAAGCAAACGTTTGAGTCTAGTTCGGTCTTCCATCTAAGCTAAAGCCTCAAGAGTCAGTGCGTAGTCCTTTTGTTCAAAAGAAACTTTTTTTAAATATACAGATATAACTGAATATGGGTACACTGTAGCTCCATCCTAACTAAAGCACAGAAGAGAGTGAGGAGGGAGTTCATAAAGTGAAACAGAAGAGAAGAGAGAGAAATCAAACCAATCAGCAAGGTTCGCCCTCAAGGCTTGTCAGGCGCTTCCATGATCATTATCTCAAACAACTTAGGAGACATCAAATACAAAGCTTGTTCAACAATCCTGAACGTCGGCTAATCTGACTATGCCTGCCTTATTGGACACATAGTGACAGCATATCAAAAATCACCTATAACAATGTCAGAGGCCTGATACCCAACACACACACACACATACCTACTGCTCCTCAGAGTCTTGCCTTTCTTAACATCTCAATAAACACTTCCCTTTCTTATTCGGCTTTACAGTAACAAGAGGCTGTGATTGACCTGTAAAAAGGTGGTTTGGTCTAATGATATTAAAAAAATTGGCAACAGTGCAGCACAGTGGCAACAAGAAGTTCTCTAAACAATATAGGAATATGTTAGCATTTAATTAAAATGAGCTATTGGTCTACTCTCTTTCTGTTGTATCTCTTTTCTCTCTCTTTTACTCTCTCTTTCTTCCATTTCTGTCCTCTTTCTCTTTCTCTCTCCTCTCTTTCTCCCACTCCCTCTTTATTTCTTTTTCTCTCTTTTACTCCCTCCTGTCCCCACTTTCTTCCTTTTCCTCCCTTTTTCTTTTTCTCTCCCTCTCATTTTTCTTTCCCTCTCTTGTCTCTTCTCTTCCTCTCTCTCTTTCCCTATTTCTCTCTCCTCTCTCTTTCTCCCCCTCTCTCTTGCCTCTCTCTTTCTCCCTCTCTGTCTTCCTCTCTTTTCTCATTTTCTCCAACCTCACTCTCTCCCTCTCTCTCTTTCTCTCTCTCTTCCCTAAATATAAAACCCCAAAAAGCCACACTTTGAGGATAACTCGGTAATTATAAAGGACTTAAAAAAGGAGATGCACGTGTGTCTATAAATAGTATAATACGAGGTTTAAAAGGAAATAGTTACAAAGGTAAGAAACATTGAAATTTTGAATGGATAATACAAGTAGAGTTTTCGGAAATATTTATATTAACAACCTGTAGAGGCTTCATCGTTTTCTTGGCTACTTCCGTACAATTCCAAGCATTAGGGGATACCCGATTTGCCACATTTTCCCTACTTTTAGGACTTCCAAATAGAAAATAGAGATTGAAGACAGATACCTCCAAATTACCTGATTTGTCATTCCCAACTCTTTTTATGTAAAAACTTGCCTCCGACCTCCAGCGCTTATCGGATCTCAAACTCTTCATGCTAGGAACTAAGACTCTAGATCTACAGTTCAGATCTCAGTCACAAATTTCTTTCTAAGCCCTAGAAGTGCTTACATTCAGTGTAAAGTCAACGTTCAAATACTTGCTCCTGAATAATCTTTAGCAGACAGGGGCTGTCTGTGCAGGCATAGATTAAGACCTAAGAAAGGACCTGACAAAAGTTTGAACTTGAACCTCTTTATTACAATGTATCAGTCCAATATTCTACCTTTTGAGCTATCTAGTGTCCTAAACGTCTAAAGAGATCTTACCTGCCAGTTTTTTTCACACCTATGTACTGATTAGATTAAGCAAGGGTTGGGCCCAGACACTTTATTTACCTGTCATCATTACTCATGCACGTGGAACAAGCAAATCTTGGTTACAATAGGCCCCTTTGAAGTCTTAGTGACAGGTAGACCTAACAACTGGTGCCGGAGTGTATGGGGCTAAGCTACAGTAAGGTGGGGACTCTCCCTGAGTGACTATAGATAAATGGCTAGGCTACCCCGTCCCACAAATTGTTTCTACACAGTGAAAGGGAGGTGTAAGGGGCTTGCTTGTTTAGAAAGAATGACAATAGCTAGTAGAGTACTTGATCGAAATTTAAGATCTGCAAAATGGGATGAAAGTCACAGTCTGTCAAATTTTTTAAGAGGCGAACATTTTCTTTCTCTTATTGAGGACTGATTGTTCAAAAGAAAACGTGATATAACTTCAAACTAGTTCGACGACAACGTGGAAATAAGAAGGAAATACTAGAGAGAATCAGGAGGAGGAAAATGGATGAGTTCGAGGAGTTAGTGATTTTGAGGGATCTGTGTTCGATCTTATCGTGTTCTACGGTAGTTTGGATATTTCTTTTTTGTCCAGCAATTGTAAAGCTGTGTGCCTATTTCCTTTTTAGACCTCTCTCTCTCCCTCTCTCTCTCCCTCTGTGTCTTTGCCTCAAGTGAAAGTGAAATTGGATAATTAAATGTATAAAACGCCATGAATTTTAGTTTACAGGCGACATCGTCTATTTCTTTAAAATTTCATCAGTACCTCAAGGCTTTTGCAAAACACTGTTACTACATGATGACATAAAAGTGGGGAGGAAGGGAAGGAGAGAGAGGTGCACAGAAAGAAAAACATACGCTGGATCTTACATCAATGGGGATATTGTTGCTAGACTAAGGCTCAATTAACTGGTTTTGTTGCTAAGGCTAAGCAGGGAACTCCCAGTCTCTTCTGTCTGTGTGTCTGGTACTAAAAATTATTCTAAAGAACAATCAGCCCTATAACAAACTAGAAAATGAATTGAAAAATGATTCTCTTACATTTAGGGAGCTATAGACATAGACCTAGATCTAGATCTGGGAGTCTCATAAAGAATTATATAGAAATTTAGATTTAGACAGGGTTTTGAGTGTAATATTTATTTAGTATGCATTTCGACTTTGCAAGTAAAACTCAGCTTCTTTTGTTCGTTTTTAATGTAGAACGAGGTTTATAAGTTCATAAACCATGAACATGGCCTATGTATCGCTTTAATTTTTGGTCTAAAAGTACCAGTTAGTCAAGGTGCATAACTCTCTCTGTCCTTTTTTTTAGGAACATCATCTATTTGAAAGTTGGTCTAAATGAAACTTCACATGTGAATGTTAAGTCCAGCTATTGTTCTAAATGTTCTTTTATTTCATCATTTAGAGTTATGAGGGGGAGAGGTCAGTATTGAGTATGATTTATCATAATGGAGGTATTGGATTTCAATTAATTGTTATTAAATAGAATTCGAACTGGTGTGTACAATATTTTGGAAAATCCTGTTTAATAGTTTTTGTGCTCCAGTGCTCCAAAACACTAAAACCATAGCGGAGACGCCTATATACACAAAGTTGCTATTTCTGCCATCATAAAGAAGAAGAAAGATAATTTCACCTGAAGACCTAAGTAACCCACCTGAGATCTCTTGAAAAGTGTCAGAAATTTAGGGGGAAAGAAACCATAATTTTTTTGTGGTTCAATTTGAGGTAAAAGAGTTCAAATTCGGGCATATGGATATGGTTGAAGAGAATCACACTCACTGTTCTCAAGTTGTCATCACTGAGAAAAACTTGTCAAAGATAAAACTTGTTCATCCGAAGGATTACAATAAGAGACACTGTTTTATGCTTGGACAATACACTCTACCACGAGTGGAGGACATTTTTGCCAACCTTGGTTCGGGACAGAAGTTCTCGAAAATAGATCTGCGTCAAGCCTACCTTCAACTTCCCTTGAATGAAGAGTCCAGACCCTTGACAGTAATCAACACCCACAAGGGCCTGTATGCCTTCGCCTGCAGTGTGGCAGAAGACAATTGACACCATACTTCAAGGCATCGAGGGAGTCCAGGTCAATCAAGACGACATGATCATCACTGGCGAAAACGATGAAAAGCATCTCCAGAACCTTGGTCACGTCCTGCAGAGACTTGAAGACAATGGCCTAAAGGCAAATCGTGAAAAATGTCAATTCTTCCAGGACGAAGTCATTTTCTGCGGCTTCAAAATTGACAAGGAAGGGCTGCACAAGACCCAAGACAAGGTGGATGCAATTCTGCAAGCACCGGTCCCTGAGAACAAAACTCAACTCAGTTCCTTCTTGGGACTGCTGAACTACTATCACAAGTTCCTGGACAATATCGCCCACATTGCTCAACCCATGCATGAGTTACTCCAGAACAACAAACCCTTTGTCTGGTCAACAGACTGCAATAATGCTTTTCTAAAAGCCAAGGAACTGATCGCCTCAGACAAGGTCCTCATGCGCTACACTCCAGAACTGCCTCTCCGGCTTGCCTGCGATGCATCACCCTACGGAATCGGGGCAGTATTATCTCACATCACAGACAGTACTCGTATCACACACGAAGAAAGGCCAATCGCATACGCTTCGCGCACTCTCACAAAGGCTGAGAAAAATTATTCACAAATTGACAAGGAAGCTCTTGCAATAGTCTGGGCAGTCAAAAAGTTCTACAACTACATTTGCGGCCGCCACTTCACCCTCGTGACAGACCATCAACCTCTGAAGTACATCTTCAGTCCGTCAACGGGCATCCCTGCAACGTCGGCAGCACGCCAACAAAGGTATGCAGCGTTCTTATCTGGTTTCAACTACACCATCGAGTACAAATCATCCAAAGAGAATGCTAATGCAGATACGTTCTCCAGACTGCCACTTTCCACAGAAGTGAAAGATGATAGCGAAATGGAAACTATGTATTACACAGAAGTACTTGAGGCCCTGCCAGTCAGCAGCGCCAACATCAGTAAGGCTTCACGTCAAGACCCAGTCTTATCAAGGGCCATTGACTTTACTACGACAACTTGGCCTGCTACAGTATCAGATGAAGTGAAACCATACTTCCACAAGAGACACAAACTCAATGTTCACCAAGACTGTCTACTGTGGGGCACAAGAGTATTAGTTCCAGCAAAGCTGAGACCTTAGGTTCTCCAAGCGCTTCACGATGGCCATTTGGGAATTGTCAAAATGAAGAACATGGCCCGCAACTACTTCTGGTGGCCGGGGCTCAACAAGGACATCGAACACATGGCTAAAGGATGCTCTGGATGTATGCACTCACAGCAAAATCCTCAGTTGTCACCCCTGCACTCGTGGATCTTTCCAGACAGCCCGTGGCATCGAGTCCACATAGATTACGCTGGACCTTTCATGGGCCATATATTCCTCATCGTCATCGATGCACACTCAAAGTGGGCCGAAGTCGTACCCACAGATTCCTCGACTTCAAGCAAGACAATTGACATTCTCCTCACTATTTTCGCAAGGTTTGGGCTACTCAAACAGATAGTGAGCGATAATGCTCCGAACTTCACTTCAGATGAGTTCAAAAACTTTGTGCGCTCAAATGCCATAAAGCATATCACCAGTGTGCAATATCATCCTGCAACCAATGGCATTGCTGAACGGTTCATACAGATCTTCAAGAATGCCATGAAATCAGCCAAGAAAGACTGTGGTTCCCTCCATACAAAACTGTCAAAGTTCCTACTGGCTTATAGGAACTCCCAGAATCACACTACAAGAGAATCTTCAGCCCGGCTGCTCCTTGGCAGGAGTACACGCACCCGCCTCGATTGTCTCAGGCCATCATTGCTTGAGAAAGTCACACAAAGCCAAAGCGACCAAGTCAGACACCACTCTCAAGCTCGAGCCCGTGTTTTCAACACAGGAGACAATGTTCTCACCCGCGACTATAGAGCTGCAGACAGATGGGCCCACGGCACCACTAAAGCTCGAAATGGTCCACCGCCCTACAGTATCCAGACCTCACCAGGCATCGTTTGGAGGAGACACGCTGATCAGATCGTGCACACCCAACCAGGAGCAACTGACCCTGATCTCATTCTCCCCATTTCTCTCCCGAAGGACACTACTCGCAGCCAATCTGCAGAGCCGAATCCTGTTACTGTTCCACCACCAGCTCCTACCGTGGCTTCGACGAGTGCCAGTCCCTCTAATCTAGGCACTCAGCCGAGACGCTCTGGTCGGATAACGAAGCCACCAGTGAAACTTAACTTATAAATAGGGAGTTGGAGGACTCAGGGGCAGAATAATCCCCTCCTCCGACGAGGCTCCGGGGCAGTCTACCCCGTCCTCAGTGTGCTAGAGTAGCAAGTTCATTTTTCCTTACATAATAAATTAATATCCTAATTAATCGCCAAGCTTCAAGTTCAAAGAAGACATCTTCGAACACCACCACAATAAGCTATTAAGTATTGTTACTTTCTTTATTTCGACACGAACACTATTTGATTTAGCATTAGATTAAATACAGTACAACTTTCTAAAAATGTCCATTTTTAAAGAAGAGGGAAGGATGTGATATACGTATTAATTCTATTTCTTGCAACTATGTAGTTAGTATGGCCACAATAGGCTTAACAGGCATGATACAAAAACCTGGCCAGTTAGTTAGGTAATATTGAGCAATGGCGATGTAAACAAAGAATAGAAATAAAGTGTGGTCTTGAACGCAACTTCTTAGTCTATCTACCTTGTATTTTGTTGTATTTAAACCAATACACTACAATGCTTATGTTAAGAATTCCCAGAATAATAATTTGAACATGTTTTAGGATTACGTTATTAACGCAGAACTATGTTCTAACATTGAAATAACTTTATTAAAAGAACAAAACAAAAGTTGAAGATTAGAATGTCTCTTGTGTGAAGGCTGACTCGTCTAGCGTGTCTGGGCGGAAGTGACTCCAACTGTCAACACTGCAGGGTTAAATGTCAAGTAATGGAGGTTACTACGGTCGCTACAATGTCTAAGATCTTTGCCAGGTGGCTGTCCTGCCTGTCTGCAGGAGAAATGACAGCTGAAAGGAAAGTTTTGCAGGATGCATTTTAATTTTGTGAAAGAAAATAATACTATCCTTTTGATAGATTTGTAGATGTGAACGAAACCTGACTTAATCAGTTTGACCCAGAATTGAAGTGTCAATAGAAAACCCCATTTGAACCATGCTTACAAAAAAAAGTAATTAAAAGAGTATATATATAATATATATATATATATATATATATATATATATATATATATATATATATATATATATATATATATGTCATGTTGTAGTGACAACCATGCGACTTTTTTAGGCTAGTGAAGGCATCATTCTATGACTATCTTCAAAGGAATAGAACAATATAATGTTGACTACCAAGTCTATTAAAAATACAAAAAAGATTAATTGCAACAAAATGATCCGTAAAACTGCAAACATACTTTTCTTTTGTAAGTGGATGCTCCAACACATCAAGCAAAATTTAAAGGGTTACTAAAGTTCAATGTGGGTTTAAATTTTTACCCCACCCTTGCATCGACAAAACTCAAGGAAACATGATTAGAGGACAATTAGAACGTTACAAATGTTGCACAAACTTGGTTTAATGCATATCTTAACTGCCAAGGTTTGTATTAACTAAAAATTGAAAAAAGGTGTCATTTTGGATGTTGACTATGTAGAAAAGTGATAGATCTAGTATGTGTGTGAAATTTGTCTCTGTCGTCATTCCTTCATAGTGAGTGAGATTCAATATCAATCGTCTCTTGAATTAAGATATATGAGCCCTTTTTTTATGTGTAAACAAGATGTTTGACAAAAAAAAATTAGATAAATCTCTCACATGTTTTATATTTCAAGCAAATAATTCGATATGAATTATATATGTAGATAGATGGATGGGTAAATAGATCAATGAGAATTTCTTCTGCTGGTTTTAGACTTTAAAAATTGTGGCTGATGTTTTCCAAAACTCCTCAATCCCTCTTTGCTGCATGCTTTTGGTATATATCTTTTGTTAGTGGATAAAAGATTACTTACTTACTTACTGCCCTTTTTGCCGTAGGCAATTAGGGCAGTAGTGGATAAAAGATGGTGTCATAATATTGGCTTTGGACTAAGATGATGTACATTTTGTTGCTATCAAAGCCCCCCCCCCCCCCAAAAAAAAAAAAAAAATGTCAAACAAGAATGTAGAACTGGCTAAAACAAAACAAATAAAAAGTATGAACTTACATTCTTATAAACATATTAATCAGAGACAGGTTTCTATAGGTCTACCTTTACAGATTTGTAAACCTAATTTACATAGGGGATTCTACTTAGACAATCTACTAAAAATAAATAGTTCTGTTCTAAGTCTACATTTATAAGTATTATTTATTTAGGTAGAATTAATTTTACATTCTGCCCATTTTTCTTTCTATTGGTCATCCACCACAACAGTACACAATTACTTATAGGAAAGGCAGCCATGTCTCTATGTAGACATTTGTAATCCCTTGGTCCTTAAACAGCTCCAAAATGTGGCACATTACTAGTCTAGCAGTTTTTCATGGTTTACAAGGTTTCTTGCTCTAAAAAATCCTACAGTTAGGAAGACATCTGAATGTTACTGAGCTTCTTTTGGTTTTGTTTTTTTCAGAGAGTGATTGCAATCAACGTAAGTCTTGCAGTGAATGCCAGGCTAATCCAAAATGTGGTTGGTGCAACGATCAATCTAACACAGGAGTAGGACTTTGCTATGATGGAAGTATGACTGGACCGATCTCCCAAACTGCTAGTGGTTACATTGTTGATAGTAGTATTTGCCCATCTAAAAGATGGTACTTTAATGATTGCCCAAGTGAGTAATTTTCTTTTTCTTTATTTTTTATTTGACTTCTAAATTGTGTATTATTTTGCTGCTTTCCAGTTAAATCTTTTTCCATATTGTTTCATCAATATATGTTTATTTGTAGTGGAGCTCATCATATTAAATAGGACTCTTTGGGAAGGGAAATTTTGAATATTTGGATGGTTTTCAAAACTATAAGTGTCTCCAAGCAAACTTGACAACAAGGACAGATTTATCTCCTCTAACCCTATAGCATTAAGGAAAATTTTCAACCAAAGATTTATCTCTTCCAGAGCTACTTGTAGTCTTACAATTTGAAAGTATAAAACTTGAAAAATTGAAGAAAAGTGAAAATTACCAACATTAGGTGAGGAAAAACACTACACTGAAGAAAACATAACTTTTCAACAATTACAGATTTGTCTCCTGAAGAGCCATATAACAACTTTGAAGAAAAGAAAACTAGAATAATGAACAGGTGGGGAAGAAATTGAAGAAAAGCAAACTTTACAATGACTAATTTATCTTCCCAGAGCCACTTGTCACAGTTTTACAATATATAGAACCTCTTGAAATAAAGCAAAGCAAAAAATGCCAACATTGAACAGGTGGCTAAAAAATCTACATCGAATAGAAAAACTTTACAACAATAATAATAATAATAATAATAATGAACTTTCAAGAGAATTTTTTAGCCTAAATCCAAAACTTTTCTTCAATTTTTTGTACTGCAGACCTTGGCAGATCAAAATTCAGTAAACTTCATCACTGTACATTGAGTAGTTTTGGTCGAGATATCGCAGAAAGAAATTAAAAAAAAAATTTAGTTATACATTATTATTTTTTTTTTGCAAGAAGTTAGAACTATCAATACAAATTTTACTTATATATTTGTGTAATGCATCCAGTGAGTTGCAAAAATAGATATTACCTTGTGAGATAAAATGAAAGGGGAATATGACATGTCAATGTTGTGTCTTTGCAGAATGCCAGTGTAATGGTCATTCAACTTGTTACAATGGCACTAGTGAATGCAAGTCATGTGAGCCTCCAACAACAGGTATTTCGTAAAGGCAAATTTGATCGTAAATTTATACAAAAAAGAATAAGGATGGATCATGCCTCTGCATTTTAGTTTTCACATCTCTCTCTGTCTCTCTCTCTCTGTCTCTCTCTCTCTCTCTCTGTGTCTCTCTGTCTCTCTCTCTGTCTCCCTCCCTCCCCCTCCCTCTCTCTCTCTCTCTCTCTCTCTCTCTCTCTCTCTCTTTTATATATATATAATAGTAGTAAAAGATCTTACCACATATTTTTTGTCTCACTACACATATGTTTCAAATGGAGGACGAGGTTGTTCTTTGTCTGTCTCCGCTCTCTTCAGGCATGACTAAGGAGTGCTTTGTTTCGGTCCCGACCTTATATATGTTTCTAAATTCACTACAGTCGAAAAAAAGAAAAGCTAACCAACGAAACAATTGTAAATTAATTTAAAAAATTATGTCATTGAACTTTTGTATCACAAACCAATGAAAGACAATGGAGATCAAAATTTATGTACTTGTTTTGCCAGGTCCTCAATGCCAGTTTTGCTCAAATGGATATTATGGTATCCCTAAACATGGAGCTAGCTGTAAAGGTAAGGATGGTACTTTTTGGCTTGATGACTAATATTTTATTCTTTGTTTTTTAATTGTTTTGTTGTATGTGCTTTTGCTTCATTGTTTGCTTGTTTTTTCATTTACTCATACATTGTTAAGTTATGAGCCTATTCAATATGCCCTACAGATGGCAAATTTTACTCCAGGCAGATCTTTTTCACATAATTTTGAGGACATTTTAAGTAGGTGATCATTTTTTTGTATAATTATTGGCATGCACCAGGATAATTCATCAAAGGGTTTTTGCAGTGATTATGGGAGGTGTCATCAGATTTAAATTTGGTTGTCATCAGTGATATTTAATATTCAAGTGTTTACTGTGATTCTTAAACACGTCTAGCAATAAAAATTCATTGAAACATGAAGATACTCAGCATGCACCAATAATGAAAATTTGTGATCAAAATTTTGAGAAAAATTGATAATATTTTAATTCCATTGTAATATCTTTCTCTTTTAAGCCTGCTGCTGCAATAATCAAGCAGATACTTGTGATCATGTCACTGGAGCCTGTTTCTGTCGCACTCGAGGTGTGATTGGTATGAAGTGTTCAAGGTAAGCATATTATGTTTATAAAGAAAAATTGTTTAAAATAAAGCATGTATGAAATGATAACGCCAGATTGACTGCATTGATAGTAAAATGAGTAACCAAAAGATTTGCATTCCTTCAAAAGAAGTACTGTTATTTTCACAGACTCATCTGTACACATATGTAATCAAAAAAGCGTTTTTGAGATAAAGATGCGAATTATTAGATGCTTGAATTCTTCCCTACAAAGAGTGGTATTACCTGATCCAGAAGAATAGCAAAAGGTGGAGTTGTGGTGTAGCCATAAGCACCCAGAACACTTTGGACTGGGAAGGGTAAATTTGGAATATTTTCTGAACAAACAGTGTTTAGTCTTGGAGAAAGACTTTTTAAACAACACTTGGGTGAAAAATAAGTTAATAATTAACTGTAGGCAATACAAAATGTTGTCATGTTAAATTGGTGCACTGTTTCTAGTAGCTGCTCCTCTGTAATTGTCACTTATGATTCAAGAAAGGCATTGTGCTTTATATTGTTTGTGGAAAAATATATGCATTTCACAGTAAATTATTTTAGTACTTTATTGGGGATTAAGTGTGTGATGTCACCAGACCTGTTCAACTTGTGCAGTGAAGTAATTTTAAGAAACTTGGATGGAAGTGAAGGACTCAAAGCGAATGGTGAAAATCTGAACAACCTAAGATATGCAGATGATACTTCTCTATTAGCAGGATCGGAAGAGGATTTACAAAGGCTTCTAAATATTGTTGTAGAAGAGAGTGAAAAGCTGGGATTGTCTCTAAATGTAAAAAAGACTGAATGTATGGTAGTATCTAAGAAGAAAAACAATCCAGAATGCAAGCTTTTTAGCAAGGGAGAACAAATCAGGCAAGTACAGAAATTCAAATACCTAGGATATACATTGACATCTGACGGTAAATGCAGGACTGAAATTAAGAAGAGAATAGCCATTGCAAAGGCTTCTTTCCAAAAAATGAGCACCATTCTTAAAAATAGAAATATATCATTTTCAACCAAATTGAAGGTTTTGAAAACATATGTGTGGTTGATCTCTACTTTTATATGGATGCGAAACTTGGACAATAACTGCAGGAACCAAGAAAAATTTAGAGGCAGCGGAAATGTGGTTCTACAGGAGAATGTTAAGAATATCATGGAAAGGAAAGAGGACAAACGAATCGATATTAGAAGAAACGAATCAAGAGAGATCCCTCATAAAAACAATAAGGAAAAGGCAACTGAAATTTTTAGGCCACATATGTCGCCATAAGAGACTGGAATTTTTATCTCTTACAGGCAAGATAGAAGGTACAAGAAGCAGAGGTAGACAAAGGATTACATTTCTTGATAGCTTGAGCTCTTTTGTGACAGGAAACAACAAAGACAACATAGCCTTACTGCGGATGACGGAAGATAGGGACAGGTGGAGAATCATGATCGCCCATGTCTGTACCAGACAGGGCATTTGAGAAGAAGGAAGAAGTGTGCTTTAGAAAATCAGGTTTTAGTATAAGAGGTCGATGCCAAAGTGGATCATGAAGCATACTTATAAACTCATATTTTTTGTATACCTCCTATTACACAAAAAGAAATTTTGCTTATTTCACTGCATGTCATTTTTTTTAAATAACCACACATTATAAAGCGTAAACAAGCTTTGTCCCTCTTCCCTTTTTTTTTTTTTTTACATATTTGTATTGTTACCTTTTTCTTTTTATTATTATTGTTTAAATACTGTTTTAATCTGTAAATTGTATCGATAATCTGTAAGTACACTGCTATTTTTCTGAATCCTGCAAAGGAAAAGGATGTTGTTTTATCAAAAGGATTTAATAAGGTGTTAAAGAGCATGGATATTGTCCAATTGTTTTTTTTTTTGTTGTAATTTTTATTAATTTTTTTTTGTAATTTTTATTAATTTTTTTTGTGAATAGAGGTGTGAAGATAGGCATTGTTGTCGTTGTTGTTGGAATAGTCCAGTATGTTGAATATAGAATTGTTTACTTTTTTTTTTCATTCCGTCTAATCAGATCGGTTCCTCAATTTGCATATCTAGACTTATTATAATTTAGAGAAAAAGAATATTGTTTTTTTGTTTTATTTGTTTTTGTTTTTTTTTTTTTAGGGGAGGGGGAGGGGAGCTGGGTTCATTCAGCTGTTTAACCTTCATGATATCTACAAGTAAACATTTTTTTTCTTGCTTTTTACAAACAAATAATCAAAAGAGTCCTTTATAGATTCTGAATGTATAAAATTAAGGATTAGATTTAGATTTAGAACTTCTAGATGGAGTTGGGTTAGCCCTATATAACAAGGGGTGGTTTTATATACCACTTTTTTTTTAATTTTTCAGTTTTATACAACATGAGGATCTCATAAAAATAAATTTCTTTTTCAGACTCTTGATGAAGAATCTAGATATAGATTTTAGCATTTGGACTAAGATTTTGATCTTATCATCTAATTTATATCCAGATTACGTATAAATTAATAAGAATAACTTCATAAACCATCAATTTTTACTTTTTTATGGAATAATATTGAAATTCAGCAAATTCTATTCTTTTATTAATCTTTTTAAAGATGCTTTTAAATGCTTGTTAGAAAGCTAAAAATTTTGGCAAAGTGTGCCTAAAAATGCACTGTCTAGCAAGAAATCATAGCTGCCCATTTATTGTAACTTGAATGGTAATAAATGTCTAAAAAGATCTATAAAAAAAAAGCTTTCACAACAAAAGCTAACTTTTCTTATTGAACAGCACATTGCCTTTGCTCCTTGACCAAAGAAATCCTCAGTTCAGTTTTCAGCTTCTGGATCCAGAGAAATTGTCAATAATGGGTCGTCCTCACTGTCAGTCTGAACCATCGGGTACCCATTAGTTCTGCCCATCAATTAATTATCACTTTGAAAGCATGTCTACACTGTAAGGTAAGCCCGATAGGCTTTCAGCAGTTGGCTGGCTCTGAGTTGGAGGCAAGAAGCAATATGATTACTTCATTTTGAAGATTTGCTGATTCAATTCAATTATTAGAAGGTGCAAAAATATCAACGCATGCTGTGTTTGTCGACAAAAACAGCAGTTTCTATTGGAGGATTCATTTTTAGAAGATCTTGATGATTTTTAGCCATCTTTATACTGACTTCTGCTGAAAAAGATGAAATTAAAAAGGATCTTTGGTCCAAAAATGGCTTTTGAAGAGAACACACTTTACCCCTATAAATATATTGAAAGAAACTTGGCCATACCCACCTTTGAACAGGGTAGTACTTTTCAATACAAGCAAAATAAAAATAAAAACTATTTTAAATAATGATTAAAATTGTTCCTCTCGAGTATTTTAACTAATTTTGACACGCTGATTATGAATATCTAAATAGATTTGGGCTCCAGCTAATGTTGTCAAAAAGTTAAAAAACAAATTTAATTTTCCTGTGCCCATCAATCACAGACACCGCCAGCCTCGCCCCAGCTATCAAATAACTGTGCCAAAATAGATCAAGCTTGTTGGATTTGTCGGGCAGGGTAACAGTGACCCAATGGAGTGGCAGAAAACTATGAGATTTTCTCAAACATACTGTCAGTTCCACCTCATGGGTCAACTCATCATGTACCTAAAAGTACCCGATAGTTCGGAGTGACAGTGAGGTCGCTGCTCAGCATTTCATTAGGGAATGTAAGAAAGGCCCATAACGTTAAAAAAATTAATCTAGATGTAGAAATACAGCACCTATCAAACGTGGATTTTAGACTTTGTTTGGAAATGCTTTTTTTTTTTTTTTTTTTACATTTAATGAAGATTGCTCCTTTACATTTAAAAAATGTGATTTTTGGAGTTGAGTTATACATTTACATATGCACTAGATTCGCAGCTCTGCTACATTGCTCAGGTTTTATTCTTAGGGTAGAGCTAGATTCAAGATGTAAGTGATGACTTCTAACCTGCAATCTATAATCTATATCAAACTACAGCTAGATATTCAATGATTGAGAGGCTAGATCCAGATCTAGTGTATGACTGAGATGTTATGGTTTGGCCTGTGGTTGTCTAGTGTAAAGAGATCTAGATCTAGTTTATAAGGAGCGAAACAAATTTACATAACTTCACAATATCGATGACCAAGATAAGGTACTCACCCAAATTAGTTTCTCTTTCAATAGCCTTTAGTGCTGCTTCAAATCGGGCCCAACTTTCAAAACTTTTTTTCTGTAAAATATAAGTGAATGCTAGCGTTTTTTTTGACGCCTTCATTTTTACTTTCACCCTAGCATGCCCACCCATTGTAGGTTGGCTTTTAAGGTTTAGATCTATCTAAAAATTAGAAGTGTTTGTCACTCTGATTAACTTTCTGCAATTATTGTAAAGATTTGTTCACTTCGTTGACTTGGCCTGTATGTATTTTAGGAAGCCTTGATGTACATGTAATAATTTTTTCTTCAACCCTATGTTTATTTTATTGAGCATTAAACCATTTTGTTGTTATATACTTTTTATAAATCTCTCAAATTTACACTTGTATTTTAGTATAAAGACTGAAGGTTTGCTATTTATTTATTGAGAATCATGTTTTAAATAAACTCATTAACTGATTGCATCCATTCCCACACTCACACTCATTGCGTGAAGCTGTTCTCTATAGTTGTCCATACCAACGCTGTGACCGAGAGTGTGACATCAAACTACAGCTAGATATTCAATGATTGAGAGGCTAGATCCAGATCTAGTGTATGACTGAGATGTTATGGTTTGGCCTGTGGTTGTCTAGTGTAAAGAGATCTAGATCTAGTTTATAACGAGCGAAACAAATTTACATAACTTCACAATATCGATGACCAAGATAAGGTACTCACCCAAATTAGTTTCTCTTTCAATAGCCTTTAGTGCTGCTTCAAATCGGGCCCAACTTTCAAAATTTTTTTCTGTAAAATATAAGTGAATGCTAGCGTTTTTTTGACGCCTTCATTTTTACTTGACAGACAATGTTGTTGACAATCAATGACTGAATGGTATCAAAAGCCTTCGAGGCTGCATGGAATTAGATCATTCATGATTAAAAGAAATTGTTCTTAACAAGGGTCTGATACTATCGTAGTATGCCAAGAGTCAATAAGGCTTGACGTTTATGTCCAGGGTAGGTAATTTTCTCTTACTTATTAAGATTATTTTTTGAAGGGGAGTAGGAAGATAATTGGGTTAGTAATTTGCAACTACTAGCTTTGTTGGATAGGCAGTACATGTTAGAAATAAGGACGATTAATTTGCTAGGTTTGTTTCAGGTTATGCTGTTGCATTAGCATCTTGAATTATATGAAATTTTAGATGAAAGAGTATTTGATTTTATATGATTCATCCTCTTCTCTTTCCTTTTAGTTGTGATGACAAGAACAAGTATATTGGTAATCCTAAAAATGGAGGAACTTGTTATTGTAAGCTTTTTTTTCTGCTGATATTACTTCTGTCTTTTGTTTTGTTGTGAAATCACAATAAATGTCTATAGTAGGTGTCTTATCCTATCAAAAAATTGAAAGCTGGTCCTAGTTCATATCTCTAAATCTATTAGCTAGCTCCTAAACCACCTTTGTCAGAGGTATTCAGATAAAGAGAAGGAAATTTCACCTAGCATGCCCACCCATTGTAGGTTGGCTTTTAAGGTTTAGATCTATCTAAAAATTAGAAGTGTTTGTCACTCTGATCAACTTTCTGCAATTATTGTAAAGATTTGTTCACTTCGTTGACTTGGCCTGTATGTATTTTAGGAAGCCTTGATGTACATGTAATAATTTTTCTTCAACCCTATGTTTATTTTATTGAGCATTAAACCATTTTGTTGTTATATACTTTTTATAAATCTCTCAAATTTACACTTGTATTTTAGTATAAAGACTGAAGGTTTGCTATTTATTTATTGAGAATCATGTTTTAAATAAACTCATTAACTGATTGCATCCATTCCCACACTCACACTCATTGCGTGAAGCTGTTCTCTATAGTTGTCCATACCAACGCTGTGACCGAGAGTGTGACATGGAGTCATCTATAATCAGTTAATAACTGTTTGCCATTAACAAATACAAAACTGATTATTTGCCATCCTTTTGTTTTCCTCTGTATGAATTTAATAAAGCAAATATGTTAAGATCAGTGTCATTCTTTTTTATTTCGCATCTGAGATTGATTATCTTTTTTTCTTTTTGTGATGATTGTGTGACAATACTCAATTTATTAACAAGGTTATCTTTAGGAAGAGTTACATCTATATCTTTTTTACAAAATTTGAAAATTTTCTTCTTTCTTTTATTTAGCTGTTTCTAAAAATCTAATAACTTCATCGGACAACTTCATAGTCCTCATCTTCATCCTTGATGTTTTCCACCATTTGCATTTTACATACAAAGGTCATGAGAGGAAACATTAAACACATGAAATTTCAACTGGAGTGTTAAAAATGACCAAGTAAAAAGGTTATGAATTGTTATTGGCATAAATAAGAAACGACCACATATGATACCGAAGGGGTTTGTTGAAATAAGAACTCATCACTAGGATAAAAAAACTGTGTTCATGATGAATTTAAGATATAACCAATTACCTGGTCATTGGAGAACTTACTCTGGAGCTATGACATATGGACAAAGTTTTACTTCCAGTTACTAAACCCATGAGTATATTCAGTCCAATGGAATATAGTGTAACAAATCAATACCAAGACATTCATTTGCTATGCGCATACTTGTTGTGTCCTTGCAGACTCTCCATTCTGTGTTTATGTAAGAAATCTGTAAAGAGCTTTTCGTAGCTAGCAAATTAAACATGAATTTCTCACTCGACAGTAAGTGTTCATTATCATGGAACAACTCCACTTTTTTTTTTTAGCAATATTAATGATTGTAATGTCAAACACCTAAAAATACCTAAATCTAGCTTCTGACCTTCTTAACCTCTTCATTCTTTATTTTTGACTTCTATAAACTGCTTTGTACTTTTTAAGAACATAACTCCCTTTCTCACCTCCTTCCTCACAAACGAAGTAAGAGAAGGAAGGCTCCGTTCAAAGCTCATAATCTAGTCTGTTGGCGTCGAGTTCACTCTGATTTGGGATTTTCCATACCTTGATAACAAATCTGACACTAATATTATTTAAGAAAACTAAATAAATTATATATTCTCATTCATTCTTTACTTAATCTTCTTTCGGCATAAAGCCAACAATCCTATCCTTGTTTCATTGAAATAGTTTTATATGAGATGCCGAGGAGTTTTCTGAAACTTCGTATCTCTACGACCTGTATCTTTCTCGTCTCTATCTCATGCTGTTCATGACAAGCCATCGTTTTGAATACGGATACAGCCAGGGATCATGACAATCTAATTTTTGAGTTGAGAGCTATGCTCTTGTCGCTTTCAGATGACCTTTTGAGTACTCCAAAACCAACACCTGATATATCTTATCCACTGGGATGGTTTTGAGTCATTCTCCAAATAAGTGCACTAAAGCATGACAGGGAGGTCTAAAATTGAAATGCTTTCAATGATTTCAAGTGTTTGACGTTTGAAAGGGTAAATCGTCGGCAATTAAAAAAAAATGATATTATCTTAAACAAGAAATCAACAAAAAGTGATTACATTGTAGGTGCACAGCTGTGCAACATACGCTTCCAAACAACAAAATAGTGATCAAATGTATTTGTCATGAAGATTTAGCAAGCTAGCAGAAGCATGCAAGATTCTAGTTAGCTAACTTTTTTGGACTCATGGAACAAATAAACCAAAAAAAAAAGAAGGATTCACAGCCAGAAATGCTTTTTTTTCGGGCTGCGTAATGAAGTGTAACATGGAACAACACAGGACCAACATGTTTTATATACTGAAGAGACAGTGTTTGAATAAAACACATGCAGATGGTCAAGTGTTAGTGAAAAAATGAGACAATTCAAATTCTTGCAATGAAAGGGGGGAAATGTGCTTAGAAATAACTTGGAACAGTTGCTACGTAGAAACTAAAAAAGGTAAAGTGGAGGAAAATAATACAGTATAAAAACTACAAAGATTGACAAGACTGTAACCTTAAACCAATTACAACAATTGGAGTAAAAGATGAGAAATAGTATAATTTGTGCAGATCTAGAATTAAGGGCCTTGGTGTTGTTTTTTATAAATTTTACATTTTCTTTAAAAGTATCTTGCAAAAAATTGTTTTTTTTTTTAAATAACTAATCTTCTTTCTCCAGTAACATTAATAATAAAACGTCTTTCATTAATGTGATACAATATAATTATCAAAGTATTAAAAGTAATAATAGAAAATTGAAAATCATAGACTTGGTCTTTAAAAAAAGGCATCTCTCCAAGAGGTCTTAGGCTTTTTCCATACTGTGTAGACTTCACATGTAAAAACTTTAAAAAATGTTTCATAATTCATAAAAAAAAAAATTTACATCCGCAGATAAAAGATTTTAAATAATAATTAATACATTGCATCTTATTTTCAACGTCAAATTCGTGGCTAAATAACGATGACATGAATGAAAACAAATTGTCTTGGTAAGAAGCAGTATAAATTTTATCATTTCATACCTGTTGAGTAGGTCTTCTACTTAAAGAATTCTAATCACAGGAGATGAAATTATAAACACTTTTACTATGATTCCTAGAATGTCATAATTTAACATTTATCATTCCAACCCTTCCTTCCTTCCTTTGCAGTAGTTACACACTCTTTTTGTTCTTATTCTTTCTCTTAGAAAATTAGAACCACGGTCTGAAAAACTCTCCTAGTCTTAGCATAAGAATTGTTAACAGAATGGGACAAAAATGCATAAATCGAAAAAAAAAAAAAAAAAAAGAACACAAACGTTGTACCCGGAAAAAAAATAACGATATATACATATATATATATATTCTCCAGAAAAGGCAGGCTGCTTTTGTGAAAATAACGGGAAAATAATCAGACTTTCTCATCATTTTTTTAAAACAATACTCCTCAAAGAAATCTATAACAGTAGCTTGACTCTTTAAAAAAATCCATGAAAAATTGGAGATCAGACAGCACTTAATTATATCAGAAATATTTTCTTTTTCGTTGTCACTTTGCAGATACTTTATTTAACATGTAACAAGAAACTTTCCTTTCAGCAAATTTAAAAACTATAACAATATTTAGTAGGCATGATTCAGAATATCGTAAGTAAGAGAAGAACTTTTCAGGTCACATATTTTAATAAATTCAAAAGAAAAAAATTGTAACGAAGACCAACTCCTCGCCATAGGGATCACAAAACACTTTTAAACGTTATGCAAATGCAAATTTTTATGGAACATCTGTAAGAATGATAGTTAATATGAATGAATAATATAATACTTGATGGCGGCAAACCGACGAAGGACAATAATTTCTGTAACTGAAGTCTGATTGTCCTCACATGTTTAAAGAAGACAAGTTCATACCATGCTACGTATGTTACGTATATATATATATATATATATATATATATATATATATATATATATATATATATATATATATATATATATATCCTTTAGCTCCGTGAGGGCATCACATCTATGTGTTCAACTACCAAAAAGAAATTTCAGCACCCTACATAACGCACCGGAAACTGATGAAACCGGAGTCCAGCAATGAATCCAACTATCGTACGTTAGCAACTAACATCTTCACGCCTTATCAACACCGTGATACCTTCACTTTCTAGTCATCAGAAAAATGAAACCTCCAACATATTACCCGTCCTCTCTTACGCCTTCTTCCGCCACTGTAAAAAATGGAACGGTCTTTTCTTCTGACTCATTTAATTAATCAAACTAAACAAATGTGAGGTTGTAAATATGTCCGCATCATCCTCCAGTCAACATCAAATTAAATGGGACTATTTCTATCTCCACTATAATCTTATAAATTCTATAGTCTTCAGGTGCTTCTAAAAAGTTCCACTGATTATACTGTCTGGGCCTGTTTTGGCTATTGTTCATCTTTCCTATTGCTGCCCAAGATCCCATCTTTCATGATAGGTGGACCAATAAAATTGCGCATCAGTACATCGTAATCCTTTCTGCTGTCTTCGAAAAGCTCACCTGCCCATCGAAAAATTGTTCTTTTTCCAAAATATTACCATTTTTTGACTTCAGACATCCTGTGGATGAGCATGTTTTCTTTCGAGATTTATTCAATGTTTTTGTGAGCTTGTTTGCTCCTTACTTTTGCAGTATAGTTCGATGTTTCTACTCTAGTCTTGTCATTGATCCACTTCTCTTTGGCTTCCTTAACAATTTGTTCTGATTTCCTCTATGCAATTTCTCGTGTTTTTTTTTATTATGGTTGTTCTACTTTGTCTCCTTTTTTCCATAAGGTCCAAATTATACTCTGTAATCCATCTTTGTTTTGTTTTTTTCTTTGGAACTCTTGGCATTTGTTCCACTGCTGCTTCTGTAATATTCGCTACTTTTTAAACTTTTCATCTCTGTAATGGCTGCTTGAACTTTGCCCATTTTTAGTCAAATTTATTTTGAACAACCGCCTGATACTTTTCTCGAACGGCCTGGTTGCATTTTATTAAAGTCAAGTCAAGTTTGAATTTTTTTTTTCATCTTTTACGTCGGGTTTTCTTAAGTTTCACTTTGAATTTAGCAGCTTCTGGAAGATTCTCACTTTTGCCAGGAGAAACGCATTTCTAAATCTTTTACTGGATAAAGACTATCACTGATCTGGTTTCTGTTCTCATGACCTGTATTTGTCCATGTCCATTTCCTTCCTTTTAGTTGCTGAAACCATTTATTTTCAATTTTTAATAAGTTTAATTGTATGACACCATTTAACTAATTCCTCTCCTCGCACGTTTCTGATTGCCAGTCTGTGGGATCTTACCACGTTTGTCTCTCCCTTTTCTTCTCTTGCATTAAAATCGCTCATGGTGATAAAGCTTTCACTTTCTTTAGATCTTCATAAATTTGTTCTGTCCTGCGGCACATGACAATCCATAGTGGACGAGACTGGCCTGCCTGTCGTAGACCCCTCATTCAATGTTTTCTTAAAAAAACCAGGGGCAACAGAGTGTGGATTGTATAGGAAGATCAGCCTTTGAGTGAAATCACCAAAATACTTTAAGAATCATCATGATGCGAGTACGAAACAAAATCAACCAGAAATAGCACATGAACAATGTGACTTTGCGGTGGAAAAAAACAAAAACAATTGCAGCCTACATCCTTCGAACTATTAATCAACGAGCCCTGGACGTTCAAAAAGAGGTATGGCTTTGCTTCAGTGATTACACAAAGGCATTTGACAGAATACCTTTATGATGAGATAATCACACAAATAATATAGATCAAGGTAGATTGAAGAAGACCTACGAGTGGTCAAAAACATGTACTGGAACAAACATCAACAATACAAATTGATGGAAAAATCATTTGTTTAAAAAATATAAAACGTGGTATCAGACAAGTGATGTATGCCTTCCCCAGACATTTCCTCTCTCTGCAGTGGAATTATTAAAAATGAAATGTAGAAGGAGATCCAGCAATTAAAGTAGGAGGGCACAACTTAAGCAACTTGAGATGTTGATGAGATTGCATGATTGCTTAAAATGAAGAAGTTATTCTGCAACAATTATTAGTCATCGCTGAAGAAGAAAGAAGTAAGAGAGGATTGGAATTAAATAGCAAAAAGACAGAAGCAATGGTCGCCAGTCGAAAGAATGATTGTCCACAGATCAACATCTTTATCAACGAGATTAAATTCAAGCAAAGAGATCAAATCAAATTCTTGGGCGCGTTACAAGTGATGGACGCAACAACACTAAAATTGCATTAAGAATAGCGCAGGCAAAAAACAATTTTCAGAGAATGAAATCAATACTAACAAATAAC
>JAWDGP010006069.1:0-11303 GCA_033675545.1 Elysia crispata
CCCAATCATACACTTAGAAACACAAAAAACGTTTATTTACACAGAGACTCAAGAACACAGAGTATGGGGCCCCAATCATACACTTTGAAACACAAAAAACGTTTATTTGCACAGAGACTCAAGAACACAGAGAATGGGACCCCAATCATAAACTTAGAAACACAGAAAACGTTTATTCACACAGACTCAAGAACATGGAGAGAATGAAACCTTACAGACACTCAGGAACATAGATAACGAAGCAGCATTAAACAGACAATCGAGAACACAGAGAATGGTACCCCAATCATACACTTAGAAACACAAAAAACGTTTATTTACACAGAGACTCAAGAACACAGAGAATGGTACCCCAATCATACACTTAGAAACACAGAAAACTTTAATTCACACAGAGACTCAAGAACATGGAGAATGAAACCTTACAGACACTAAGGAACATAGATAACGAAGCCACACAGAGCCTTAACTGAACACAGAGAATGGGACCCCACAGTTTACACTAAGGAACATAGATAACAATCAGCATTAAACAGAGACTCAAGAACATGGAGAATGAAACCTTACAGACACTAAGGAACATAGATAACGAAGCTGCATTAAACAGACCATCTGGAACACAGAGAATGGTACCCCAATCATACACTTAGAAACACAGAAAACTTTAATTCACACAGAGCCTCAAGAACATGGAGAGAATGAAACCTTACAGACACTAAGGAACATAGATGACGAAGCAGCATTAAACAGACAATCGGGAACACAGAGAATTGGACCATGTGTGGACATTCAATAACCCTGACTACAAAGCTTTAAACTGACAATCCGGAACACAGAGAATGAAAATCCGCACACACACACACACACAAGAACACACAAAACTAAGACACTTCACTTATCCTACATGTGTTTGAATCCAGAAATACCAAGTCCACCCAAATCTTCAGACGTATCCAAGAAAAAAGCGCTGACTATGAGGGCCAACCAAGATTTAGTGCTTCCTGTTTAGTCACCAATAGCGGGAAAAACCCACATCTCAAAGCCTTCTATTATACTTCCCAGGTGTGAGTCCTCCTTGCCGTATTTCTGCTGTAGGTTCACTCCGTGACCGATGAAGCTCTGAGTCTGTGGGTCCCTCTAAGATTTTAGTCTTGGGGTTAATAGCTGTGAGGCACGATCGTCCTTAATTGTGTACTGATCGGTGGATGTTACAGATCGACCTCTGGATATTGCATCCTTTACAGAGTATGTTTCCCTTGCCTTTTTTTTTCTTCTAAATCTTAGGCTTAAAAGGTGCCTTCCTGCCTTTTACTGCTATCTCAAGACCACTATAGTGCAAAGTCTTTTTTTTTCAGCAACCGTCAATCCAGTATCGTATTACATTGGAGAATCATGATACAATATATCAAATCCTATAGAAGCCACAGAGATTGCCACCGCGTGATCCATAATGTAAGAGTTCAATACAATATGAAACACCAAACACAATCTAATGAATCTCACAGGGCTGACTCTTATTTTTGTCTTGCTGTCTCCATTTTCTATCTAGGCTCCGATGGGTCGCAAACTTCCCATCACATCTCCGGTATCTCATCATGTTCTCTCTACCTGATCATTTCACTTAATTTAGGGCCTATATGGTTCTAAATTAAACATGTGATAAGGCAAAAAATGACCTGGTAGGTGAAACGTAGGGGTGATGGAAAACAAAAAGCTCAGGTAAAATAACGAAACGATTCAACAGAATAGCGTTTCGATTACTGTGTCATACCGAAACTAGTATAGAAAAATCAACTGCAAACCTAGACCGGCAAAGAAGACGAAAGACGAAAAAAAAAATAATAACAAATGGCATGAAAAGAGAATATGTAAGAATGATAAATAAATGAATAAATGAAAGATATAGAAGGAAAATGTCAGACCAGAAATTGGGCGGGGGTAAAAGGGGATCAGGGGTAGGGGGCTATGAAAAAATTAACATTGTGAAGCAAAAGTTATCTAAAAACCACTGCAAACCCTTCAAACACCTTCCTCAAAAGTGGAAAAGACAAAAGGACCCCAAGCAAACAAACATGATATAAGTAAAGGCGTATGCTATGTAATACTTTAAAAAAAAAATCTAGTGACAGCTGTTCTAGAACTTCCCACAGATCTAACGACAGCGATGAATCTTGTTTCTCCAAAGCAAACCAGTTGGGGTCAGAGTCTGAATAAAAGTTACGGGGAGCGTGAGCCTCACACAGCTCGGGGGTTCTGTCTTCAGGGAGTGGTAGAAACAATCAACATCACAAGGACTGACAGCTCGGGGGTTCTGTCTTCAGGGAGTGGTAGAAACAATCAACATCACCAGGACTGACAGCTTAGGGTTCTGTCCTCAGGAAATGGTAGAAACAATCAACATCACCAGGACTGACAGCTCGGGGGTTCTGTCTTCAGGGAGTGGTAGAAACAATCAACATCACCAGGACTGACAGCTCAGGGTTCTGTCCTCAAGGAATGGTAGAAACAATCAACATCACCAGGTCTGACAGCTCGGGGGTTCTGTCTTCAGGGAGTGGTAGGAATAATCAACATCACCAGGTCTGACAGCTCGGGGGTTCTGTCTTCAGGGAGTGGTAGAAACAATCAACATCACAAGGACTGACAGCTCGGGGGTTCTGTCTTCAGGGAGTGGTAGAAACAATCAACATCACCAGGACTGACAGCTTAGGGTTCTGTCCTCAGGAAATGGTAGAAACAATCAACATCACCAGGACTGATACAGCTCGGGGGTTCTGGGGTCTTCAGGGAGTGGTAGAAACAATCAACATCACCAGGACTGACAGCTCAGGGTTCTGTCCTCAGGAAATGGTAGAAACAATCAACATCACCAGGTCTGACAGCTCGGGGGTTCTGTCTTCAGGGAGTGGTAGGAATAATCAACATCACCAGTACTGACAACTTAGGGTTCTGTCTTCAGGGAAAGGTAGGAGAAACCAGAATCTCAAGGACTGACTGTCTATCTTCTTCTCACTCGCTCTCTGTCTTTCGCTCTCTCTCCCTCTCCATCTTTCTCTCTCTCTCTCTCTCTCTCTCTCTCTCTCTCCCTCTCCCTCTCTGGCTCTCTCTTCTTTATGCCTCTTCTCTCTTTAATAAATATTTTTGTAAACTTTGCGTCCGCATGTTTATAAGTATATTAATCGGTCTTTGTAACTGTGTGTAGCTATTTCTTATATCTCTTTCTGGTTCTTCCTCTTTTGTGCTCTCCTCTCTCTCTATTTCTTTCTTTCTTTCTTTCTCTCTTAATTTCATTCTGTCTTTCTTTCTCTCTTTATGTCTATATTTTTGTCTCCCTTCTGCCACTTTCGAAACCTTTTTTCTTAATTATCATTACATTTGTCCACGGTAGGTTATTACTCTTTCTTTCTCTCTAATTTTATGTCGATATTACTTTCTTCTCTTTCAGATTCTTTTTCTTCGACACAATCTCTCCTTCTCTCTCCCTCTATTTCTGTCTTTTGCCCTCTCTCTCGTTTTCTCATCTCCTGTCTCTCTCTCTCTCTCTGTCTCTCTCTGTCTGTCTCTCTGTCTGTCTCTCTTTCTCTCTCTCTCTAAATCATTCTGACTTCTTAGATTTATAAATCATTCTAAATATATTTTTCCTTTTTTTCAGTTTCTTTCTTTCTCTATTTCTCTATTGAACTCACATCATGGCAAACGACCAGTCTGTGTCTATGACTGGTCTTTCATGTTTCTTTAAACCACTTCAGTTTACTGATGTTTCTGTATTTCCGCATTTTTTCTACCCTATGCCGAAGTTGGTCGATTTCATCTTTCTGTTCATTGAATTAATATTTACCAGCGATCCATCACCGTTACAATCTTATTGTCATCAGTCTCCTTGCTTTTCGTTACCGTTCTTTTTGGGAGCCAGTTTTTCTCGCAAAGCCTTACAATGTAGCCCATCTGTTATATCTTTACGCATTTCTCTCTCTCTCCCTCCCTCTCTCTCTCTCTACCTTCGTTCTATCAGTTTTGATATGTTTTCTGTATGCATCTGTCTAAGTCTCTATAAAGCTCATTCTTTCTCTATACCTTTGTGTCCCTAGTTCTTTTTTCGCGTTATATCCCTTCAACTCTCTCAATCTATCTCTCTCTCTCTCTCCCTATCTCTTTCTTTCTCTCTCCTCTATGTGCCTCTTCTGTCTTTTATGAATATTTTTTAAACGTTGCTTCCCCATCTAAAACAGTATATTAATCCGTCTTTCTTTGTAACTGAGTGTCGTTTTTTTTCTATTACTTCCTGGTTGTTCTTCTTTCGTTCCCTCTATCTCTCTCATTTTCTCTGTCCGTTTTAAGAAATTTTACATATTTTGTTGAAGCCTCTGTCTATGTCTGTATTTAGCTCACTCTTGTCTGTCTGTCTGTCTTTGTCTCTCTCTCTTTATCTATCTATCTCTCTCTCTCTTCCTCTGTACTATGAAATTTGATACATTTTTTTCATATAACTGCGGGTCGCTATTTCTCCTATTCTTTCTGGTTGTTCCTCTCCCTCTCCCTCTCCCTCTCTCTCTCTCTCTCTCTCTCTCTCTCTCTCTCTCTCTCTCTTTTTTTCTCTACCTCTTTTTCTTTTTCTCTTTTTTATTCTATCCCTATGGAAATGATATTTAAGAAAGATAGATCGAAGGAGAGAGAGAGAGAGCTAGACAATAAAAGACAGAATGAGAGGTAAATAAATAAGTGAACAAACTATGCAGCTCTATCACGTTTAGAAACCACATTTCTTTCGATTCATGCACACAGAGAGGTCTTTGGACATTTATAAGAGTTTTTCAAAAATTAACCTTCTGAATCACCACCTATTTATCAGAGACCCTTTACATCTCGCTTTTTATGTCTTATTTTGCTACCACCCCATCCTGTGTTCCAATTCTTAAATTTACAAACCAGCTCTAATATATAATACCAAAACACGCGCTCCAGATTTATGTAACCCTTATATCAGCAAGGCCATGCCCTCTGCCATCACCATCCCTAGCCATTGCACTGAACGAGGAAGTATTCTGTGCACTGTCCCTCCCCCAAACAAACATTTGTCCCGTCTGAGCTCAGCTCTCCCAAAGTTTGCATTTCTGATGAAGCCACATAAGAGGCGTAACGTTTTATATGTTAATTTTTTAACTTGGTTGTTGTTGTTGGTTTTTTTTTTTTTTTGTTTTTCTTTTTTTGCCCCACAGTTATAAAGTCATGAGCATGTTTTTTTTTTTTTTAAATTCAGAGAGAAATGTTATCTTTTTCAAACGCACTAATTAGCAAGATATTCGATGTTGACCTAAAAACTTTGAACTGAGATAAACAATCTTTTCGTGTATAGTAATCCTCCCAATAATAGTTTGGTTTTATGATGCATGACAGTGCTATCTTTGTTTCAAACTTACGCTCTGACTACATATTTTATCAGGAACAATTGCATATAGGAAATGTCTTGCATTTTTTGTTTTGTTTACCCAACTAATAGTTGCAGTTTGTCATTCCCAGCCTTTTGATACCAAACCTTTAAATTTAGATCAGTTGGACAGTCCCATTTGCTTTGCGAGTTTGTCACAAGCTTGGAATGTGTTATCTCTACAGCTACACAAATATTGAGGTAAAATATCGTCTGATCAGCTTCCCATGTCTTTTTTAAAAATCATTTTAAAGATCTTTTTCAAACGATAATTCTCAGGTATTGAATTCCTTTCAAATTTTTCAAAACTTCAGAGTCTTCTGGGTATGTATAGCTATACAATTATCTTAACCTATAAATATGATAATAAATGTTTATACCTACCTCTAAACAGAATTGAGTTTTATAAAATTAGCTAATGATTGTTTTTGTCGAGAGAATTAAGATGAGGTATATTCAATTTCAATTTCGTTTTAACATGTTTTACTCAGCAATTAATATTCTTGTGGTCATTTTTTAAACAAACCGAAAGTAGGCCTCATTGTCCCTTGTGATTTTTATTTTTCAAAAGTTCACTGTAGAATACTCATTATATTCTAAAAATGTAAATTCGTGGAGCTTAATTTTCTGAGCTTATTACAACTCCAATTCCAATGACTGAAATACTAAAGAATGTTATTGCCATAATTTTTTAAAATAAATCCAGTTTTCCTCGAGATGTCTTCAGTAAACACACAACAATAAAGCTTTATAATTTACGTATGAAGGAAGAATGCTAGATCAGACTAGACAATGAAAACGTCTGTATCACTTCCTAAACACAGTAAAATATTTTTGTATATATATATATACTGATAGAATGAAAAAATATAACCCTATTGTTCATAAAGAAATGTTAATATCTGATAATTGCGAGCATAACTATGCTGCCTGCAGAAAATACTTGTTTCATCTTAAGATCAGACCATTCTTTTTTCTTTTTTTTGGTGGTGTCTATGGTGTACCAAATGAGAAAGATGGTTATATCATAAACACATATATAAAATTTAAGAAACAAAAAATGATAATGCTGAGTTATTTTATACTTGCAAAAAGGGGATCACGAACAGGGGATATTGATAAAGAATTACATGTATGCACAAGAACTACATGCACAATCATAGTCACTTGAGTTAGATCATGTTTCGATCGTAGAATAAATGAGGTAAAATGTTTCTCTAAACTAGTTCTTACTTATTGAACATTGCCACAAGGCTGTGACTAAGTTATGCTAATTATGTGAACAAGTCTGATCTCTATTGTTCTCAGAAAATAAACGTTTCCCCTTGTTTGTAAAATCGAAGAGTGCAAAAAACAAACAAAATGAATTAACCCGTTCCTTATTGTTCCCACATCGTAGAGAACCAGCAAGGATATAACGCTGTTTCTTCTTGTTTCACCATCATGAGAGAAGCTGTTAAGTTCACGCTACCAACTGACAGTGCTGTTTACTTCCTATTTGTGTTGCTTTTATCTTCTAGGTCAAGAGGACACTTATCAGTAATGCTATTTACTCGATCCTGCCCTTAAAGTGGATTTTACTTCTTTATTTTTATTATCTTTCTAACCATTATGAAAAGCAGCTTCAAGGCGTTAGTGCATGATAACCTTAATATCATTGGCGCATTATAATCATCATTGTTATTATTTTCATCATCATAATCATTATGAGCATCTTGATCATCATCGTCATGATCATGATCATGGTCATCCATCAACATCATCATCATCATCATCATCATCGTCGTCATCATCATCATCTTCATCATCGTCATGACCATGATCATTATCATCATTATCACCATCATCATCATCATCGTCACCTTCATCAACATTATCATCATCTGATTTAGACAATGAGTACAATATATTTTTTTCAATTAAGCGATACAAGCTAAAACATAAATTCCCTATCAGTTATTCATTTAATATTGCACCGTAATTTTAATACCATTTATGATAAAACTTAAAAGAAACTATTAAGAAAAAGCTTCTATCAGAATCAGATTAACCCGCTGTGTATATTATTTAGAAATACTTCAGTAAATATGTTAGGTCTATTTTTTTTCTATTTATGCACACCTGTATTAAAAAATATATATAGCCCTTTTTTTAACTTCTTTGAATGCAAAACTTTGTCCATTATTTATCTCTTTTAGAAGGTCTATGCATGTTCATTGCCTCTCTACAGTACCCCTTCCTTAACCTCAATTTTACTCTTCTAAGTGTTGATTTGATTCACCAGAAATCTGCCCGGCGTTTCCCAAACGAACTTCAGCAGTTTGAAATCTGCATTGTCTCCAACTGGCTGCTCTACTTGACTTAAGTCTTCTTGGGTGGATATATCCTGACGCCTTAACTTACTTTCGAAGTCTTCCAACGCGCGGTAAATTTTTCTGTTAAGTTCATTGCAATGCTTTCCAATAAAGCATAATGGAGACACTGCTGTTAATAAATCTAGAGACTAGTAAGGGAAATTTCTGCTCGTTCATTAATTTGGTTTTGGAAAGAAAGGATACAAAAGTGAAACCGGTAGTTTAAAACTTCGTTAATATCAAACATTTTTTGGCATAGCCGTTAATTTTTAGCGCAAAGTTTTTCATGTGAGTGGATATTTCGTGTGCGCAACTTTTTCAAGAGGTTTGCGGAAAAAATGTCGATTGTTTTATAATTTGTCTTCACATTATAACAGATACCTCTATAATTGTCCTGCTTTCTTCTTCAGCAAAGTCGTGCTCCACTGCATCAGCTCTGTAAGTGCTAGTGCCGTGAATCTTTATTGAGTATCTTTATTTCATCCTAAAATAACCTTCATGTTCTTAAAAGTTTAATTGATTTCCATATTTTAAAAAAATTAAAGTGCTAGAAACGTCAGGTTCTTTAATAATGGTCAGGCACTCACCTTACCATATGTCCCACAGCAATATCAGTTAAAAACTTCATGATAAGACGCTGTCAAGTTTATAATAACAATAGCAAGTGGTAGTAGTAGTAGTAGTAGTAGTAGTAGTAGTAGTAGTAGTAAGTAGTAGTAGTAGTAGTAGTAGTAGTAGTAGTAGTAGTAGTATTAGTAATGATAGTAAGTAGCAGTATTGAAAATTAGTCGCTGCTGCTGCTGCTGGCAGCAGCAGCAGCAAAGCAGCAGCAGCAGCAGCAGCAGCAGCAGCAGCAGCAGCAGCAATAGCAGTAATAATAATAATTATATTAAAAAAAATAATAATAATAATAATAATAATAATAATAATAATAATAATAATAATAATAATAATAATAATAATAATAATAAGGATTATGATGATGATGATGATGATAATGATGATGATGATGATGATGATGATGATGATGATGATGCTGATATACAACACATCAATGAAAGGAGTGTAAAGATTAGGTTTGGTAGGATTAGTTATAATACTACTGCAGTAGAATTTGATTAGAATTGCTAGCCACATTCCACTTATAAAATTTATGAAAGGCGCTGTTTTGATACCAGCTAGCAGCGCTAAGTAATTACCTGCACACTTAATTACAGTGCCCTAGACATACTGGCGGCTCGAGTGCTATGATCTGTTCAGAATGATTTATCAATACCTTTTTTTCCATGAACATTTTTATCCACCTTTTTATGGTGTCCCAACTAATAGATTGGTAGGTTTTTTTAATAATCATGAGCAGTTTCGTCTCAGACTGTATATTGCGTACAAATTCATCTTTTTTTTTTGTGTGAAAATTCTTTGATTATATCTCCAATGTATCAGCTTTAGTTCTTTGGAAGAGCTAAGGCTTATAAGGGTTCCTTACAGCTTGAGGATTATAAACACGCAGCTTTTATTGGTTACTTTCATATAGCAAAAATATCTAAACTGTGGATAGTGTGAGAGCGCTCTCCTGACAACACAGGAACTATAATAGTAAGTTTTTTTACAGACAGACAGTACTGTGAGGAACCGAAGGGTGCAATGAATCTTTTAACTTGATAGCTGATTTCCAAGGTGTTGAGTTCTACTCACGTAAGAATATAAGGCTGCTGTTTATAAGCTACTTTGATAAACCGATGAACCGACAAGAAATTTCACATCGAGGGGTGCATAAAGCCGCATTTAATGCTCTTTTTCTATAGAGATCAGCGAGGATGCTTACGTGGAACTTGCAGGTATTGAAATTGGATCAGTGTCTACTGTTTTTTTTTCTTTTCTGGTACTGAGAATAAACCCCTGAACTACTCTGGATGTAAATTGTTTTCAAACTAGCTGCATTTTTTTAAAATCACATGAGGGTCGAATTTTCATCATTCAGTTTCTTCCTATACATTTATGAATATTACTAAACGCGGCTACAAAATGAAACGTCAAGTACGACGTGCTGGATTTCTAATCGATTGAGTACGGCGATTTGCTGAGAAGTTCGATTACACATGTTTTAGAATGGTTAATTTCCGCTTCTAAGTCGAAGTCACGCCACTTTCAAAGTTTTTGGTATTGAAAATAAATCCCACTTAATATGTAATCTGTTGAGAGGGCGCGAGTTCTAACCTCTAAGGATGAACTACAAACCCAAGTCTATCAAATATTGAAATTGAGGCTGCTATGCTTTCCAAGCAAGCATTTTTCTCCTCTCAACACTATGGCAATATGAATACTCTAAGTACCTTGTATGATTGTGTGACCCAGGCTGTAGAAGTATTTGCTAGAAATTGGATTTCACCGTGGTTTTTGTAAAAGATCTAAGGCATTATGCAAGAGCATTGCTGTAACATGCATAATCATAGAAGGTAGAAACTCATTGAGGAGTAGATAACAGAGAGTCTTTAGAGAGGAGCTCAAGACATGCTCTGTAGCCTGTCTGCCTTGACATAACGGAGAAGTGGAGTCTTCTTTCTTTCACCACCGTAACAGATTTTACGTTTGAGAAAAGGATATCGTACACCGATCTGATGAGAAAACTGATCCGAAGTGGCGCCATGTACCAGTTTCCCTTTCAGGTGAGGAATTTTTGCAGGGCATTACCCCATTTAGTCCATTGTACCTGTTGGGGTTTTCGGAGCTGAACTGCTATTTGAACCCTTCTTGGAGATCTTCCATTTAGAGGTGGTATCTCATTGATGGCCATGTATCTTTTCTCTTTCCCTTCCGTTTTTTACCATCAACTTGCCTTAGATGACCCCAGCCGTTTGCAGTCAAATTGAGTTTGCCCAATTCCTTCTTTAATCTTAAGGCACTCTTTGGCCTGGTCTACGGCTTCGATAACTTTCCATTTCCTACCCGTCTTTATGGTCGGTTGTACTGTCTTTACAACCGGGTCATCCGAATCCTCTAACATAAAAAGCAGCCTGGCTTTGCCACATTTATACTCTTCCAAGATGGATTTTAGTGGAAGTCTCAGCTTTACTTTACGGCAGTACACTGCCACATCTGTGAGACGCGGAGGTACCCCTAACCACCTCCTGGTGAACTTATTGATTTTAGCTTCTATTGCCTCAGCTGTAGTTGAGCAGATTTCATAGACCAGGAGTGGCCAGAGGAGCTTCGGAATTAGCATAAACTGAAAGTACCACACTTTAATATTCCCTGAAGACCACATCTATTGATGGCTAGCAGGCCTTCGGTAGCAAGTTCTACTGTTTCTAGTCCTCTTTCGGTATCTTTCATGCATGCGTCTTACTATCTCCCAAGGCTCTTAACTGGTTCTTGACAGATTGTTGGTATCTGCTGACTGGCCACTGTGAATGTCTTCGTCGCATCTATCTTACCTTTCTTTATTGAGAGACTGCGAGACTTCTTTGGTTTGAATTTCATCCTGCATCATGCCATTGCGACTTCGAGGCGCTCTAGCATTCGGC
>JAWDGP010006070.1:0-41676 GCA_033675545.1 Elysia crispata
AAAAGGGGGGAAAAAGTAAGTGGTTTTGCTTTTTTTCCGTAAGGGGAGAGGGAAAATGTGAAATAGATTATAAAAAAAAGAAAATTTTTTTTCTCCTTTAGGGAGCTTTTTAACTAATTTTGGTGGTTAGTTTGCCGGAAAAGATGATTAGGAAGTGTTTCGGGGGTAAGGAGAAGGAGTAGAGAGCAAAAAAAAGTAATTTTAAGAAAAAGGTGTAAAGCGCGTTTTTTAGGCATAATGTGTCGGAAAAACGGAGTGTGTGTGGGTAGGTGTATGTGTACGCGTATTCACGGCGGAAAAAAGGTAATTTGTAAAAAATGAAACTTGAGCGCGCTTAGCGGCATTTTAGGGCCCTTTAAGTCGGAATTTTGAAAAAAAAGGTAAGTGGTAATTTTTCCGATTACGAGGAGCGGTAGGGTGGAAAAAAGTCAAAAAAAAAAAAAAAAAATTTTTTTTAAAGGACGTTTTCCCTTGCGGTTTTCCTATTTCCGGTGATAAAAAGGGGGAAAAAAGTAAGTGGTTTTGTTTTTATCCGTAAGGGGAGAGGGAAAATGTGAAATAGATTATAAAAAAAAAGAAAATTTTTTTTCTCCTTTAGGGAGCTTTTTAACTAATTTTGGTGGTTAGTTTGCCGGAAAAGATGATTAGGAAGTGTTTCGGGGGTAAGGAGAAGGAGTAGAGAGCAAAAAAAAGTAATTTTAAGAAAAAGGTGTAAAGCGCGTTTTTTAGGCATAATGTGTCGGAAAAACGGAGTGTGTGTGGGTAGGTGTATGTGTCCGCGTAATCACGGCGGAAAAAAGGTAATTTGTAAAAAATGAAACTTGAGCGCGCTTAGCGGCATTTTAGGGCACTTTAAGTCGGAATTTCGAATAAAAAAGGTAAGTGGTAATTTTTCCGATTACGAGGAGCGGTAGGGTGGAAAAAAGTCAAAAAAAAAAAAAAAAAAATTTTTTTTAAAGGACGTTTTCCCTTGCGGTTTTCCTATTTCCGGTGATAAAAAGGGGGAAAAAAGTAAGTGGTTTTGTTTTTTTCCGTAAGGGGAGAGGGAAAATGTGAAATAGATTATAAAAAAAAAGAAAATTTTTTTTTCTCCTTTAGGGAGCTTTTTAACTAATTTTGGTGGTTAGTTTGCCGGAAAAGATGATTAGGAAGTGTTTCGGGGGTAAGGATAAGAAGTAGAGAGCAAAAAAAAAGTAATTTTAAGAAAAAGGTGTAAAGCGCGTTTTTCAGGCATAATGTGTCGGAAAAATGGAATGTGTGTGGGTAGGTGTATGTGTCCGCGTAATCACGGCGGAAAAAAGGTAATTTGTAAAAAATGAAACTTGAGCGCGCTTAGCGGCATTTTAGGGCACTTTAAGTCGGAATTTCGAATAAAAAAGGTAAGTGGTAATTTTTCCGATTACGAGGAGCGGTAGGGTGGAAAAAAGTCAAAAAAAAAAAAAAATTTTTTTTAAAGGACGTTTTCCCTTGCGGTTTTCCTATTTCCGGTGATAAAAAGGGGGAAAAAAGTAAGTGGTTTTGTTTTTTTCCGTAAGGGGAGAGGGAAAATGTGAAATAGATTATAAAAAAAAAGAAAATTTTTTTTTCTCCTTTAGGGAGGTTTTTTGACCATTTTTGGTCGTTAGTTTGCCGGAAAAGATGATTAGGAATTTTTTCGGGGGTAAGGAGAAGGAGTAGAGAGCAAAAAAAAGTAATTTTAAGAAAAAGATGTTAAGTGCGTTTTTTAGGCATTATGGGTCGGAAAAACGGAGTGTGTGTGGGTAGGTGTATGTGTCCGCGTAATCACGGCGGAAAAAAGGTATATTGTAAAAAATGAAACTTGAGCGCTTAGCGGCATTTTAGGGAACTTTAAGTCGCAATTTCGAAAAAAAAGGTAAGTGGTAATTTTTCCGAATACGAGGAGCGGTAGGGTGGAAAAAAGTCAAAAAAAAAAAAAGAAAAATTTTTTTTTTAAAATGACGTTTTCCCTTGCGGTTTTCCTATTTCCGATGATAAAAAGGGGGAAAAAAGTAAGTGGTTTTGTTTTTTTCCGTAAGGGGAGAGGGAAAATGTGAAATAGATTATAAAAAAAAGAAAATTTTTTTTCTCCTTTAGGGAGCTTTTTAACTAATTTTGGTGGTTAGTTTGCCGGAAAAGATGATTAGGAAGTGTTTCGGGGGTAAGGAGAAGAAGTAGAGAGGAAAAAAAAGTAATTTTAAGAAAAAGGTGTAAAGCGCGTTTTTTAGGCATAATGTGTCGGAAAAACGGAGTGTGTGTGGGTAGGTGTATGTGTACGCGTATTCACGGCGGAAAAAAGGTAATTTGTAAAAAATGAAACTTGAGCGCGCTTAGCGGCATTTTAGGGCACTTTAAGTCGGAATTTCGAAAAAAAAAGGAAAGTGGTAATTTTTCCGATTACGAGCAGCGGTAGGGTGGAAAAAAGTCAAAAACAAAAAAAAAATTTTTTTTAAATGACGTTTTCCCTTGCGGTTTTCCTATTTCCGGTGATAAAAAGGGGGAAAAAAGTAAGTGGTTTTGTTTTTTTCCGTAAGGGGAGAGGGAAAATGTGAAATAGATTATAAAAAAAAAGAAAATTTTTTTTCTCCTTTAGGGAGCTTTTTAACTAATTTTGGTGGTTAGTTTGCCGGAAAAGATGATTAGGAAGTGTTTCGGGGGTAAGGAGAAGGAGTAGAGAGCAAAAAAAAGTAATTTTAAGAAAAAGATGTTAAGTGCGTTTTTTAGGCATTATGGGTCGGAAAAACGGAGTGTGTGTGGGTAGGTGTATGTGTCCGCGTAATCACGGCGGAAAAAAGGTATATTGTAAAAAACGAAACTTGAGCGCTTAGCGGCATTTTAGGGCCCTTTAAGTCGGAATTTTGAAAAAAAAGGTAAGTGGTAATTTTTCCGATTACGAGGAGCGGTAGGGTGGAAAAAAGTCAAAAAAAAAAAAAAAAAAATTTTTTTTAAAGGACGTTTTCCCTTGCGGTTTTCCTATTTCCGGTGATAAAAAGGGGGAAAAAAGTAAGTGGTTTTGTTTTTATCCGTAAGGGGAGAGGGAAAATGTGAAATAGATTATAAAAAAAAAGAAAATTTTTTTTCTCCTTTAGGGAGCTTTTTAACTAATTTTGGTGGTTAGTTTGCCGGAAAAGATGATTAGGAAGTGTTTCGGGGGTAAGGAGAAGGAGTAGAGAGCAAAAAAAAAGTAATTTTAAGAAAAAGGTGTAAAGCGCGTTTTTTAGGCATAATGTGTCGGAAAAACGGAGTGTGTGTGGGTAGGTGTATGTGTACGCGTATTCACGGCGGAAAAAAGGTAATTTGTAAAAAATGAAACTTGAGCGCGCTTAGCGGCATTTTAGGGCACTTTAAGTCGGAATTTCGAAAAAAAAGGTAAGTGGTAATTTTTCCGATTACGAGGAGCGGTAGGGTGGAAAAAAGTCAAAAAAAAAAAAATAAAAAAAATTTTTTTTAAAGGACGTTTTCCCTTGCGGTTTTCCTATTTCCGGTGATAAAAAGGGGGAAAAAGTAAGTGGTTTTGTTTTTATCCGTAAGGGGAGAGGGAAAATGTGAAATAGATTATAAAAAAAAGAAAATTTTTTTTCTCCTTTAGGGAGCTTTTTAACTAATTTTGGTGGTTAGTTTGCCGGAAAAGATGATTAGGAAGTGTTTCGGGGGTAAGGAGAAGGAGTAGAGAGCAAAAAAAAGTAATTTTAAGAAAAAGGTGTAAAGCGCGTTTTTTAGGCATAATGTGTCGGAAAAACGGAGTGTGTGTGGGTAGGTGTATGTGTACGCGTATTCACGGCGGAAAAAAGGTAATTTGTAAAAAATGAAACTTGAGCGCGCTTAGCGGCATTTTAGGGCACTTTAAGTCGGAATTTCGAAAAAAAAAGGTAAGTGGTAATTTTTCCGATTACGAGGAGCGGTAGGGTGGAAAAAAGTCAAAAAAAAAAAAAAAAAATTTTTTTTAAAGGACGTTTTCCCTTGCGGTTTTCCTATTTCCGGTGATAAAAAGGGGGAAAAAAGTAAGTGGTTTTGTTTTTTTCCGTAAGGGGAGAGGGAAAATGTGAAATAGATTATAAAAAAAAGAAAATTTTTTTTCTCCTTTAGGGAGCTTTTTAACTAATTTTGGTGGTTAGTTTGCCGGAAAAGATGATTAGGAAGTGTTTCGGGGGTAAGGAGAAGGAGTAGAGAGCAGAAAAAAAGTAATTTTAAGAAAAAGGTGTAAAGCGCGTTTTTTAGGCATAATGTGTCGGAAAAACGGAGTGTGTGTGGGTAGGTGTATGTGTCCGCGTAATCACGGCGGAAAAAAAGGTAATTTGTAAAAAATGAAACTTGAGCGCGCTTAGCGGCATTTTAGGGCACTTTAAGTCGGAATTTCGAAAAAAAAAGGTAAGTGGTAATTTTTCCGATTACGAGGAGCGGTAGGGTGGAAAAAAGTCAAAAAAAAAAAAAAAAAAATTTTTTTAAAGGACGTTTTCCCTTGCGGTTTTCCTATTTCCGGTGATAAAAAGGGGGAAAAAAGTAAGTGGTTTTGTTTTTTTCCGTAAGGGGAGAGGGAAAATGTGAAATAGATTATAAAAAGAAAATTTTTTTTTCTCCTTTAGGGAGCTTTTTAACTAATTTTGGTGGTTAGTTTGCCGGAAAAGATGATTAAGAAGTGTTTCGGGGGTAAGGAGAAGGAGTAGAGAGCAAAACAAAGTAATTTTAAGAAAAAGGTGTAAAGCGCGTTTTTTAGGCATAATGTGTCGGAAAAACGGAGTGTGTGTGGGTAGGTGTATGTGTCCGCGTAATCACGGCGGAAAAAAGGTAATTTGTAAAAAATGAAACTTGAGCGCGCTTAGCGGCATTTTAGGGCACTTTAAGTCGGAATTTCGAATAAAAAAGGTAAGTGGTAATTTTTCCGATTACGAGGAGCGGTAGGGTGGAAAAAAGTAAAAAAAAAAAAAAAAAAAAAAATTTTTTTTAAAGGACGTTTTCCCTTGCGGTTTTCCTATTTCCGGTGATAAAAAAGGGGGAAAAAAGTAAGTGGTTTTGTTTTTTTCCGTAAGGGGAGAGGGAAAATGTGAAATAGATTATAAAAAAAAGAAAATTTTTTTTCTCCTTTAGGGAGCTTTTTAACTAATTTTGGTGGTTAGTTTGCCGGAAAAGATGATTAGGAAGTGTTTCGGGGGTAAGGAGAAGGAGTAGAGAGCAAAAAAAAAGTAATTTTAAGAAAAAGGTGTAAAGCGCGTTTTTTAGGCATAATGTGTCGGAAAAACGGAGTGTGTGTGGGTAGGTGTATGTGTCCGCGTAATCACAGCGGAAAAAAGGTAATTTGTAAAAAATGAAACTTGAGCGCGCTTAGCGGCATTTTAGGGCACTTTAAGTCGGAATTTCGAATAAAAAAGGTAAGTGGTAATTTTTCCGATTACGAGGAGCGGTAGGGTGGAAAAAAGTCAAAAAAAAAAAAAAAAAAATTTTTTAAAGGATGTTTTCCCTTGCGGTTTTCCTATTTCCGGTGATAAAAAGGGGGAAAAAGTAAGTGGTTTTGTTTTTTTCCGTAAGGGGAGAGGGAAAATGTGAAATAGATTATAAAAAAAAGAAAATTTTTTTCTCCTTTAGGGAGCTTTTTAACTAATTTTGGTGGTTAGTTTGCCGGAAAAGATGATTAGGAAGTGTTTCGGGGGTAAGGAGAAGGAGTAGAGAGCAAAAAAAAGTAATTTTAAGAAAAAGGTGTAAAGCGCGTTTTTTAGGCATAATGTGTCGGAAAAACGGAGTGTGTGTGGGTAGGTGTATGTGTCCGCGTAATCACAGCGGAAAAAAGGTAATTTGTAAAAAATGAAACTTGAGCGCGCTTAGCGGCATTTTAGGGCACTTTAAGTCGGAATTTCGAATAAAAAAGGTAAGTGGTAATTTTTCCGATTACGAGGAGCGGTAGGGTGGAAAAAAGTCAAAAAAAAAAAAAAAAAAATTTTTTTTAAAGGACGTTTTCCCTTGCGGTTTTCCTATTTCCGGTGATAAAAAGGGGGAAAAAGTAAGTGGTTTTGTTTTTTTCCGTAAGGGGAGAGGGAAAATGTGAAATAGATTATAAAAAAAAAAAAAAAAATTTTTTCTCCTTTAGGGAGCTTTTTAACTAATTTTGGTGGTTAGTTTGCCGGAAAAGATGATTAGGAAGTGTTTCGGGGGTAAGGAGAAGAAGTAGAGAGGAAAAAAAAGTAATTTTAAGAAAAAGGTGTAAAGCGCGTTTTTTAGGCATAATGTGTCGGAAAAACGGAGTGTGTGTGGGTAGGTGTATGTGTCCGCGTAATCACAGCGGAAAAAAGGTAATTTGTAAAAAATGAAACTTGAGCGCGCTTAGCGGCATTTTAGGGCACTTTAAGTCGGAATTTCGAATAAAAAAGGTAAGTGGTAATTTTTCCGATTACGAGGAGCGGTAGGGTGGAAAAAAGTCAAAAAAAAAAAAAAAAAATTTTTTTAAAGGACGTTTTCCCTTGCGGTTTTCCTATTTCCGGTGATAAAAAGGGGAAAAAAGTAAGTGGTTTTGTTTTTTTCCGTAAGGGGAGAGGGAAAATGTGAAATAGATTATAAAAAAAAGAAAATTTTTTTTCTCCTTTAGGGAGCTTTTTAACTAATTTTGGTGGTTAGTTTGCCGGAAAAGATGATTAGGAAGTGTTTCGGGGGTAAGGAGAAGAAGTAGAGAGCAAAAAAAAGTAATTTTAAGAAAAAGGTGTAAAGCGCGTTTTTTAGGCATAATGTGTCGGAAAAACGGAGTGTGTGTGTGGGTAGGTGTATGTGTCCGCGTAATCACGGCGGAAAAAAGGTAATTTGTAAAAAATGAAACTTGAGCGCGCTTAGCGGCATTTTAGGGCACTTTAAGTCGGAATTTCGAATAAAAAAGGTAAGTGGTAATTTTTCCGATTACGAGGAGCGGTAGGGTGGAAAAAAGTCAAAAAAAAAAAAAAATTTTTTTTTAAAGGACGTTTTCCCTTGCGGTTTTCCTATTTCCGGTGATAAAAAGGGGGAAAAAAGTAAGTGGTTTTGTTTTTTTCCGTAAGGGGAGAGGGAAAATGTGAAATAGATTATAAAAAAAAGAGAATTTTTTTTCTCCTTTAGGGAGCTTTTTAACTAATTTTGGTGGTTAGTTTGCCGGAAAAGATGATTAGGAAGTGTTTCGGGGGTAAGGAGAAGGAGTAGAGAGCAAAAAAAAAGTAATTTTAAGAAAAAGGTGTAAAGCGCGTTTTTTAGGCATAATGTGTCGGAAAAACGGAGTGTGTGTGGGTAGGTGTATGTGTCCGCGTATTCACGGCGGAAAAAAGGTAATTTGTAAAAAATTAAACTTGAGCGCGCTTAGCGGCATTTTAGGGCACTTTAAGTCGGAATTTCAAAAAAAAAGGTAAGTGGTAATTTTTCCGAATACGAGGAGGTGGAAAAAAGTCAAACAAAAAAATAAAAAAAAATTTTTTGAAAGGACGTTTTCCTTGCGGTTTTCCCATTTCCGGTGATAAAAAGGGGGAAAAAGTAAGTGGTTTTGTTTTTTTCCGTAAGGGGATAGGGAAAATGTGAAATAGATTATAAAAAGAAAGAAAATTTTTTTTTCTCCTTTAGGGAGCTTTTTAACTAATTTTGGTGGTTAGTTTGCCGGAAAAGATGATTAGGAAGTGTTTCGGGGGTAAGGAGAAGGAGTAGAGAGCAAAAAAAAGTAATTTTAAGAAAAAGGTGTAAAGCGCGTTTTTTAGGCATAATGTGTCGGAAAAACGGAGTGTGTGTGGGTAGGTGTATGTGTACGCGTATTCACGGCGGAAAAAAAGGTAATTTGTAAAAAATGAAACTTGAGCGCGCTTAGCGGCATTTTAGGGCACTTTAAGTCGGAATTTCGAATAAAAAAGGTAAGTGGTAATTTTTCCGATTACGAGGAGCGGTAGGGTGGAAAAAAGTAAAAAAAAAAAAAAAAAAATTTTTTTAAAGGACGTTTTCCCTTGCGGTTTTCCTATTTCCGGTGATAAAAAGGGGGAAAAAAGTAAGTGGTTTTGTTTTTTTCCGTAAGGGGAGGGAAAATTTGAAATAGATTATAAAAAAAGAAAATTTTTTTTTCTCCTTTAGGGAGCTTTTTAACTATTTTTGGTGGTTAGTTTGCCGGAAAAGATGATTAGGAAGTGTTTCGGGGGTAAGGAGAAGGAGTAGAGAGGAAAAAAAATAATTTTAAGAAAAAGGTGTAAAGCGCGTTTTTTAGGCATAATGTGTCGGAAAAACGGAGTGTGTGTGGGTAGGTGTATGTGTTCGCGTAATCACGGCGGAAAAAAGGTAATTTGTAAAAAATGAAACTTGAGCGCGCTTAGCGGCATTTTAGGGCACTTTAAGTCGGAATTTCGAAAAAAAAAGGTAAGTGGTAATTTTTCCGATTACGAGGAGCGGTAGGGTGGAAAAAAGTCAAAAAAAAAAAAAAAAAAAAAATTTTTTTAAAGGACGTTTTCCCTTGCGGTTTTCCTATTTCCGGTGATAAAAAGGGGGAAAAAAGTAAGTGGTTTTGTTTTTTTCCGTAAGGGGAGAGGGAAAATGTGAAATAGATTATAAAAAAAAAGAAAATTTTTTTTTCTCCTTTAGGGAGCTTTTTAACTAATTTTGGTGGTTAGTTTGCCGGAAAAGATGATTAGGAAGTGTTTCGGGGGTAAGGAGAAGGAGTAGAGAGCAAAAAAAAAGTAATTTTAAGAAAAAGGTGTAAAGCGCGTTTTTTAGGCATAATGTGTCGGAAAAACGGAGTGTGTGTGGGTAGGTGTATGTGTCCGCGTAATCACAGCGGAAAAAAGGTAATTTGTAAAAAATGAAACTTGAGCGCGCTTAGCGGCATTTTAGGGCACTTTAAGTCGGAATTTCGAATAAAAAAGGTAAGTGGTAATTTTTCCGATTACGAGGAGCGGTAGGGTGGAAAAAAGTAAAAAAAAAAAAAAAAAAAAAAAATTTTTTTTAAAGGACGTTTTCCCTTGCGGTTTTCCTATTTCCGGTGATAAAAAGGGGGAAAAAAGTAAGTGGTTTTTTTTTTTTTCCGTAAGGGGAGAGGGAAAATGTGAAATAGATTATAAAAAAAGAGAATTTTTTTTCTCCTTTAGGGAGCTTTTTAACTAATTTTGGTGGTTAGTTTGCCGGAAAAGATGATTAGGAAGTGTTTCGGGGGTAAGGAGAAGGAGTAGAGAGCAAAAAAAAGTAATTTTAAGAAAAAGGTGTAAAGCGCGTTTTTTAGGCATAATGTGTCGGAAAAACGGAGTGTGTGTGGGTAGGTGTATGTGTCCGCGTAATCACGGCGGAAAAAAAGGTAATTTGTAAAAAATGAAACTTGAGCGCGCTTAGCGGCATTTTAGGGCACTTTAAGTCGGAATTTCGAAAAAAAAGGTAAGTGGTAATTTTTCCGATTACGAGGAGCGGTAGGGTGGAAAAAAGTCAAAAAAAAAAAAAAAAATTTTTTTAAAGGACGTTTTCCCTTGCGGTTTTTCTATTTCCGGTGATAAAAAGGGGGAAAAAAGTAAGTGGTTTTGTTTTTTTCCGTAAGGGGAGAGGGAAATGTGAAATAGATTATAAAAAAAAAGAAAAATTTTTTTCTCCTTTAGGGAGCTTTTTAACTAATTTTGGTGGTTAGTTTGCCGGAAAAGATGATTAGGAAGTGTTTCGGGGGTAAGGAGAAGGAGTAGAGAGCAAAAAAAAGTAATTTTAAGAAAAAGGTGTAAAGCGCGTTTTTTAGGCATAATGTGTCGGAAAAACGGAGTGTGTGTGGGTAGGTGTATGTGTCCGCGTAATCACGGCGGAAAAAAGGTAATTTGTAAAAAATGAAACTTGAGCGCGCTTAGCGGCATTTTAGGGCACTTTAAGTCGGAATTTCGAAAAAAAGGTAAGTGGTAATTTTTCCGATTACGAGGAGCGGTAGGGTGGAAAAAAGTCAAAAAAAAAAAAAAAAAAAAAAATTTTTTTAAAAGGACGTTTTCCCTTGCGGTTTTCCTATTTCCGGTGATAAAAAGGGGGAAAAAAGTAAGTGGTTTTGTTTTTTTCCGTAAGGGGAGAGGGAAAATGTGAAATAGATTATAAAAAAAAAGAAAATTTTTTTTCTCCTTTAGGGAGCTTTTTAACTAATTTTGGTGGTTAGTTTGCCGGAAAAGATGATTAGGAAGTGTTTCGGGGGTAAGGAGAAGGAGTAGAGAGCAAAAAAAAAGTAATTTTAAGAAAAAGGTGTAAAGCGCGTTCTTTAGGCATAATGTGTCGGAAAAACGGAGTGTGTGTGGGTAGGTGTATGTGTTCGCGTAATCACGGCGGAAAAAAGGTAATTTGTAAAAAATGAAACTTGAGCGCGCTTAGCGGCATTTTAGGGCACTTTAAGTCGGAAATTCAAATAAAAAAGGTAAGTGGTAATTTTTCCGATTACGAGGAGCGGTAAGGTGAAAAAAAGTCCAAAAAAAAAAAAAAAAATTTTTTTAAAGGACGTTTTCCCTTGCGGTTTTTCTATTTCCGATGATAAAAAAGGCGGAAAAAGTAAGTGGTTTTGTTTATTTCCGTAAGGGGAGAGGGAAAATGTGAAATAGATTATAAAAAAAAGAAAAATTTTTTTTCTCCTTTAGGGAGCTTTTTAACTAATTTTGGTGGTTAGTTTGCCGGAAAAGATGATTAGGAAGTGTTTCGAGGGTAAGGAGAAGGAGTAGAGAGCAAAAAAAAGTAATTTTAAGAAAAAGGTGTAAAGCGCGTTTTTTAGGCATAATGTGTCGGAAAAACGGAGTGTGTGTGGGTAGGTGTATGTGTCCGCGTAATCACGGCGGAAAAAAGGTAATTTGTAAAAAATGAAACTTGAGCGCGCTTAGCGGCATTTTAGGGCACTTTAAGTCGGAATTTCGAAAAAAAAAGGTAAGTGGTAATTTTTCCGATTACGAGGAGCGGTAGGGTGGAAAAAAGTCAAAAAAGAAAAAAAAAAATTTTTTAAAGGACGTTTTCCCTTGCGGTTTTCCTATTTCCGGTGATAAAAAGGGGGAAAAAGTAATGTGGTTTTTTTTTTTTCCTTAAGGAGAGGAAAATGTGAAATAGATTATAAAAAAAAGAAATTTTTTTTTCTCCTTTAGGGAGCTTTTTAACTATTTTTGGTGGTTAGTTTGCCGGAAAAGATTATTAGGAAGTGTTTCCGGGGTGAGGAGAAGGAGTAGAGAGGAAAAAAATGTAATTTTAAGAAAAAGGTGTAAAGCGCGTTCTTTAGGCATAATGTGTCGGAAAACGGAGTGTGTGTGGGTAGGTGTATGTGTCCGCGTATTCACGGCGGAAAAAAGGTAATTTGTAAAACATGAAATTTGAGCGCGCTTAGCGGCATTTTCAGGCACTTTAAGTCGGAATTTCGAAAAAAAAGGTAAGTGGTAATTTTTCCGATTACGAGGAGCGGTAGGGTGGAAAAAAGTCAAAAAAAAAAAAAAAAATTTTTTTTAAAGGACGTTTTCCCTTGCGGTTTTCCTATTTCCGGTGATAAAAAGGGGAAAAAAGTAAGTGGTTTTGTTTTTTTCCGTAAGGGAAGAGCAAAAAAGGGGAAATAGATTATAAAAAAAAGAAAATTTTTTTTTCTCCTTTAGGGAGCTTTTTAACTAATTTTGGTGGTTAGTTCGCCGGAAAAGATGATTAGGAAGTGTTTCGGGGGTAAGGGGAAGAAGTAGAGAGGAAAAAAAAGTAATTTTAAGAAAAAGGTGTAAAGCGCGTTTTTTAGGCATAATGTGTCGGAAAAACGGAGTGTGTGTGGGTAGGTGTATGTGTCCGCGTAATCACAGCGGAAAAAAGGTAATTTGTAAAAAATGAAACTTGAGCGCGCTTAGCGGCATTTTAGGGCACTTTAAGTCGGAATTTCGAATAAAAAAGGTAAGTGGTAATTTTTCCGATTACGAGGAGCGGTAGGGTGGAAAAAAGTGAAAAAAAATAAAAAACATTTTTTAAACGACGTTTTCCCTTGCGGTTTTTCTATTTCCAGTGATAAAAAGGGCAGAAAAAGTAAGTGGTTTTGTTTTTTCCGTAAGGGGAGAGGGAAATTTGAAATAGATTATAAAAAAAAAGAATTTTTTTTTCTCCTTTAGGGAGCTTTTTAACTAATTTTGGTGGTTAGTTTGCCGGAAAAGATGATTAGGAAGTGTTTCGGGGGTAAGGAGAAGAAGTAGAGAGCAAAAAAAAGTAATTTTAAGAAAAAGGTGTAAAGCGCGTTTTTTAGGCATAATGTGTCGGAAAAACGGAGTGTGTGTGGGTAGGTGTATGTGTCCGCGTAATCACAGCGGAAAAAAGGTAATTTGTAAAAAATGAAACTTGAGCGCGCTTAGCGGCATTTTAGGGCACTTTAAGTCGGAATTTCGAAAAAAAAGGTAAGTGGTAATTTTTCCGATTACGAGGAGCGGTAGGGTGGAAAAAAGTCAAAAAAAAAAAAAAAAAAAAATTTTTTAAAGGACGTTTTCCCTTGCGGTTTTCCTATTTCCGGTGATAAAAAGGGGGAAAAAGTAAGTGGTTTTGTTTTTTTCCGTAAGGGGAGAGGGAAAATGTGAAATAGATTATAAAAAAAAAAGAAAATTTTTTTTTTCTCCTTTAGGGAGCTTTTTAACTAATTTTGGTGGTTAGTTTGCCGGAAAAGATGATTAGGAAGTGTTTCGGGGGTAAGGAGAAGGAGTAGAGAGCAAAAAAAAGTAATTTTAAGAAAAAGGTGTAAAGCGCGTTTTTTAGGCATAATGTGTCGGAAAAACGGAGTGTGTGTGGGTAGGTGTATGTGTCCGCGTAATCACGGCGGAAAAAAGGTAATTTGTAAAAAATGAAACTTGAGCGCGCTTAGCGGCATTTTAGGGCACTTTAAGTCGGAATTTCGAAAAAAAAGGTAAGTGGTAATTTTTCCGATTACGAGGAGCGGTAGGGTGGAAAAAAGTCAAAAAAAAAAAAAAATTTTTTAAAGGACGTTTTCCCTTGCGGTTTTCCTATTTCCGGTGATAAAAAGGGGGGAAAAAGTAAGTGGTTTTGTTTTTTTCCGTAAGGGGAGAGGGAAAATGTGAAATAGATTATAAAAAAAAAAAAATTTTTTTTCTCCTTTAGGGAGCTTTTTAACTAATTTTGGTGGTTAGTTTGCCGGAAAAGATGATTAGGAAGTGTTTCGGGGGTAAGGAGAAGGAGTAGAGAGCAAAAAAAAGTAATTTTAAGAAAAAGGTGTAAAGCGCGTTTTTTAGGCATAATGTGTCGGAAAAACGGAGTGTGTGTGGGTAGGTGTATGTGTCCGCGTAATCACAGCGGAAAAAAGGTAATTTGTAAAAAATGAAACTTGAGCGCGCTTAGCGGCATTTTAGGGCACTTTAAGTCGGAATTTCGAAAAAAAAAGGTAAGTGGTAATTTTTCCGATTACGAGGAGCGGTAGGGTGGAAAAAAGTCAAAAAAAAATAAAAAAAAAAAAATGTTTTTTAAAGGATGTTTTCCCTTGCGGTTTTCCTATTTCCGGTGATAAAAAGGGGGAAAAAGTAAGTGGTTTTGTTTTTTTCCGTAAGGGGAGCAGGAAAATGTGAAATAGATTATAAAAAAAAAGAAAATTTTTTTTCTCCTTTAGGGAGCTTTTTAACTAATTTTGGTGGTTAGTTTGCCGGAAAAGATGATTAGGAAGTGTTTCGGGGGTAAGGAGAAGGAGGAGAGAGCAAAAAAATGTAATTTTAAGAAAAAGGTGTAAAGCGCGTTTTTTAGGCATAATGTGTCGGAAAAACGGAGTGTGTGTGGGTAGGTGTATGTGTCCGCGTATTCACGGCGGAAAAAAGGTAATTTGTAAAAAATGAAACTTGAGCGCGCTTAGCGGCATTTTAGGGCACTTTAAGTCGGAATTTCGAAAAAAAAGGTAAGTGGTAATTTTTCCGATTACGAGGAGCGGTAGGGTGGAAAAAAGTCAAAAAAAAAAAAAAAATTTTTTTAAAGGACGTTTTCCCTTGCGGTTTTCCTATTTCCGGTGATAAAAAGGGGGAAAAAAGTAAGTGGTTTTGTTTTTTCCGTAAGGGGAGAGGGAAAATGTGAAATAGATTATAAAAAAAAAGAAAATTTTTTTTCTCCTTTAGGGAGCTTTTTAACTAATTTTGGTGGTTAGTTTGCCGGAAAAGATGATTAGGAAGTGTTTCGGGGGTAAGGAGAAGGAGTAGAGAGCAAAAAAAAGTAATTTTAAGAAAAAGGTGTAAAGCGCGTTTTTTAGGCATAATGTGTCGGAAAAACGGAGTGTGTGTGGGTAGGTGTATGTGTCCGCGTAATCACGGCGGAAAAAAGGTAATTTGTAAAAAATGAAACTTGAGCGCGCTTAGCGGCATTTTAGGGCACTTTAAGTCGGAATTTCGAAAAAAAAAGGTAAGTGGTAATTTTTCCGATTACGAGGAGCGGTAGGGTGGAAAAAAGTCAAAAAAAAAAAAAAAAAAAATTTTTTTTAAAGGACGTTTTCCCTTGCGGTTTTCCTATTTCCGGTGATAAAAAGGGGGAAAAAATAAGTGGTTTTGTTTTTTTCCGTAAGGGGAGAGGGAAAATGTGAAATAGATTATAAAAAAAAAGAAAATTTTTTTTTCTCCTTTAGGGAGCTTTTTAACTAATTTTGGTGGTTAGTTTGCCGGAAAAGATGATTAGGAAGTGTTTCGGGGGTAAGGAGAAGAAGTAGAGAGGAAAAAAAGGTAATTTTAAGAAAAAGGTGTAAAGCGCGTTTTTTAGGCATAATGTGTCGGAAAAACGGAGTGTGTGTGGGTAGGTGTATGTGTACGCGTAATCACAGCGGAAAAAAGGTAATTTGTAAAAAATGAAACTTGAGCGCGCTTAGCGGCATTTTAGGGCACTTTAAGTCGGAATTTCGAAAAAAAAGGTAAGTGGTAATTTTTCCGATTACGAGGAGCGGTAGGGTGGAAAAAAGTCAAAAAAAAAAAAAAAAAAATTTTTTTAAAGGACGTTTTCCCTTGCGGTTTTCCTATTTCCGGTGATAAAAAGGGGGAAAAAAGTAAGTGGTTTTGTTTTTTTCCGTAAGGGGAGAGAGAAAATGTGAAATAGATTATAAAAAATAAGAAAATTTTTCCTCCTTTCTTGAGGTTTTTTGACCATTTTTGGTCGCTAGTTTGCCGGAAAAGATGATTAGGAAGTGTTTCAGGGGTAAGGAGAAGGAATAGAGAGCAAAAAAAAGTAGTTTTAAGAAAAAGATGTTAAGCGCGTTTTTTAGGCATAATGTGTCGAAAAACGGAATGTGTGTGGGTAGGTGTATGTGTCCGCTTAATCACAGCGGAAAAAAGGTACTTTGTAAAAAATGAAACTTGTGCGCGCTTAGCGGCATTTTAGGGCACTTTAAGTCGGAATTTCGAATAAAAAAGGTAAGTGGTAATTTTTCCGATTACGAGGAGCGGTAGGGTGGAAAAAAAGTCAAAAAAAAAAAAAAAAAAAATTTTTTAAAAGGACGTTTTCCCTTGCGGTTTTCCTATTTCCGGTGATAAAAAGGGGGAAAAAAGTAAGTGGTTTTGTTTTTTTCCGTAAGGGGAGAGGGAAAATGTGAAATAGATTATAAAAAAAAAAGAAAATTTTTTTTCTCCTTTAGGGAGGGTTTTTATTATTTTTGGTAGTTATTTTGCCGGAAAAGATGTTTTGGAAGTGTTTCGGGGGTAAGGAGAAGGAGTAGAGAGGAAGAAAAAGGCAATTTGAAGAAAAAGGTGTAAGGCGCGTTTTTTAGGCATAATGTGTCGGAAAAACGGAGTGTGTGTGGGTAGGTGTATGTGTCCGCGTAATCACGGCGGAAAAAAGGTAATTTGTAAAAAATGAAACTTGAGCGCGCTTAGCGGCATTTTAGGGAACTTTAAGTCGGAATTTCGAAAAAAAAGGTAAGTGGTAATTTTTCCGATTACGAGGAGCGGTAGGGTGGAAAAAATTCAAAAAAAAAAAAAAAAGAAAAATTTTTTATGGGACGTTTTTCCTTGCGGTTTTTCTATTTCCGGTGATAAAAAGGGGGAAAAAAGTAAGTGGTTTTGTTTTTTTCCGTAAGGGGAGAATGAAAATGTAAAAAAATTTAAAAAAAGAAAAAAAATTTTTTTTTCCTCCATTCGGGAGGTTTTTTGACCATTTTTGGTCGCTAGTTTGCCGTAAAAGATGATTAGGAAGTTTTTCGGGGGTAAGGAGAAGGAGTAGAGAGGAAAAAAAATGTAATTTGCAGAAAAAGATGTTAAGCGCGTTTTTTAGGCATAATGTGTCGGAAAAACTGAGTGTGTGTGGGTAGGTGTATGTGTCCGCGTAATCACGGCGGAAAAAAGGTAATTTGTAAAAAATGAAACTTGAGCGCGCTTAGCGGCATTTTAGGGAACTTTAAGTCGGAATTTCGAAAAAAAAAGGTAAGTGGTAATTTTTCCGATTACGAGGAGCGGTAAGGTAGAAAAAAGACAATAAAAAAAAACTTTTTTTTAAAGGACGTTTTCCAATGCGGTTTTCCTATTTCCGGTGATAAAAAGGGGGAAAAAAGTAAGTGGTTTTGTTTTTTTCCGTAAGGGGAGAGGGAAAATGTGAAATAGATTACAAAAAAAAAGAAATTTTTTTTCCTCCTTTAGGGAGCTTTTTAACTATTTTTGGTGGTTAGTTTGCCGGAAAAGATGATTAGGAAGTGTTTCGGGGGTAAGGAGAAGGAGTAGAGAGGAAAAAAAATGTAATTTGAAGAAAAAGATGTTAAGTGCGTTTTTTAGGCATTATGGGTCGGAAAAACGGAGTGTGTGTGGGTAGGTGTATGTATCCGCGTAATCACGGCGGAAAAAAGGTAATTTGTAAAAAATGAAACTTGAGCGCGCTTAGCGGCATTTTAGGGAACTTTAAGTCGGAATTTCGAAAAATAAGGTAAGTGGTAATTTTTCCGATTACGAGGAGCGGTAGGGTGGAAAAAAGTCAAAAAAAAAAAAGAAAAAAAAATTTTTAAAAGGACGTTTTCCCTTGCGGTTTTCCTATTTCCGCTGATAAAAAGGGGGAAAAAAGTAAGTGGTTTTGTTTTTTTCCGTAAGGGGAGAGGGAAAATGTAAAAAAATTAAAAAAAAAAAAAAAAACATTTTTTTTCCTCCTTTCGGGAGGTTTTTTGAGCATTTTTGGTCGCTAGCTTGCCGGAAAAGATGATTAGGAAGTTTTCGGGGGTAAGGAGAAGGAGTAGAGAAGAAAAAAAATGTAATTTGCAGAAAAAGATGTTAAGCGCGTTTTTTAGGCATAATGTGTCGGAAAAACTGAGTGTGTGTGGGTAGGTCTATGTGTCCGCGTAATCACGGCGGAAAAAAGGTAATTTGTAAAAAATGAAACTTGAGCGCGCTTAGCGGCATTTTAGGGAACTTTAAGTCGGAATTTCGAAAAAAAAGGTATGTGGTAATTTTTCCGAATACGAGGAGCGGTAGGGTGGAAAAAAGACAAAAAAAAAAAAAAAAAAAAATTTTGTAAAAAGGACGTTTTCCATTGCGGTTTTCCTATTTCCGGTGATAAAAAGTGGGAAAAAAGTAAGTGGTTTTGTTTTTTCCCGTAAGGGGAGAGGGAAAATGTGAAATAGATTACAAAAAAAAAAGAAATTTTTTTTCCTCCTTTAGGGAGCTTTTTAACTATTTTTGGTGGTTAGTTTGCCGGAAAAGATGATTAGGGAGTGTTTCGGGGGTAAGGAGAAGGAGTAGAGAGGAAAAAAAATGTAATTTGAGGAAAAAGATGTTAAGTGCGTTTTTTAGGCATTATGGGTCGGAAAAACGGAGTGTGTGTGGGTAGGTGTATGTATCCGCGTAATCACGGCGGAAAAAAGGTAATTTGTAAAAAATGAAACTTGAGCGCGCTTAGCGGCATTTTAGGGAACTTTAAGTCGGAATTTCGAAAAACAAGGTAAGTGGTAATTTTTCCGATTACGAGGAGCGGTAGGGTGGAAAAAAGTCAAAAAAAAAAAAAAGAAAAAAAAATTTTTAAAAGGCCATTTCCCCTGCGGTTTTCCTATTTCCGGTGATAAAAAGGGGGAAAAAAGTAAGTGGTTTTGTTTTTTTCCGTAAGGGGAGAGGAAAAATGTGAAATAAATTATAAAAAAAAAAGAAAATTTTTTTTCCTCCTATAGGGAGGTTTTTTGACCACTTTTGGTCGTTAGTTTGCCGGAAAAGATGATTAGGAAGTTTTTCGGGGGTAAGGAGAAGGAGTAGAGAGTAAAAATAATGTAATTTGAAGAAAAAGATGTTAAGTGCGTTTTTTAGGCATTATGGGTCGGAAAAATGGAGTGTGTGTCGTTAGGTGTATGTGTCCGCGTAATCACGGCGGAAAAAAGGTAATTTGTAAAAAATGAAACTTGAGCGCGCTAAGGGGCATTTTAGGGAACTTTAAGTCGGTATTTCGAAAAAAAAAGGTAAGTGGTAATTTTTCCGATTACGAGGAGCGGTAAGGTGGAAAAAAGTCAAAAAAAAAAAAAAAGTTTTTTTAAAAGGACGTTTTCCATTGCGGTTTTCCTATTTCCGGTGATAAAAAGGGGGAAAAAAGTAAGTGGTTTTGTTTTTTTCCGTAAGGGGAGAGGAAAAATGTGAAATAAATTATAAAAAAAAAGAAAATTTTTTTTCCTCCTTTAGGGAGGTTTTTTGACCACTTTTGGTCGTTAGTTTGCCGGAAAAGATGATTAGGAAGTTTTTCGGGGGTAAGGAGAAGGAGTAGAGAGTAAAAATAATGTAATTTGAAGAAAAAGATGTTAAGTGCGTTTTTTAGGCATTATGGGTCGGAAAAATGGAGTGTGTGTCGTTAGGTGTATGTGTCCGCGTAATCACGGCGGAAAAAACGTTATTTGTAAAAAATTAAACTTGAGCGCGCTTAGCGGCATTTTAGGGAACTTTAAGTCGGAATTTCGAAAAAAAAGGTAGGTGGTAATTTTCTCGATTACGAAGAGCGGTAGGGTGCAAAAAAGTCAAATAATAAAAAAAAAAATTTCTTCTGGGACGTTTTCCCTTGCGGTTTTTCTATTTCCAGTGATAAAAAGGGGGAAAAAAGTAAGTGGTTTTGTTTATTTCCGTAAGGGGAGAGGGAAAATGAGAAATGAATTTTAAAAAAAAGAAACATTTTTTTCCTCCTTTAGGGAGCTTTTTTGACCATTTTTGGTCGTTAGTTTGCCGGAAAAGATGATTAGGAAGTGTTTCGGGGGTACGGAGAAGGAGTAGAGAGGAAAAAAAAATTAATTTTAAGAAAAAGGGTGTTAAGTGCGTTTTTTAGGCATTATGAGTCGGAAAAACGGAGTGAGTGTGGGTAGGTGTATGTGTTCGCGTAATCACATCGGAAAAAAGATAATTTGTGAAAAAAATGAAACTTGAGCACGCTTAGCGGCATTGTAGGGCACTTTAAGTCGGAATTTCGAAAAAAAAAATGTAACTGGTAATTTTTCCCATTACGAGGAGCGGTAGGATGCAAAAAAGTCAAAAAAAAAAAAAAGAAAAAAATTTTGTTTAAAAGGACGTTTTCCCTTGCGGTTTTCTTATTTCCGGTGATAAAAAGGGGGAAAAAAGTAAGTGGGTTTGTTTATTTCCGTAAGGGGAGAGGGAAAATGTGAAATAAATTATAAAAAAAAGAAAATTTTTTTTCTCCTTTAGGGAGCTTTTTCACTATTTTTGGTCGTTAGTTTGCCGGAAAAGATGATTAGGAAGTGTTTCGGGGGTAAGGAGAAGGAGTAGAGAGCAAAAAAAAAAGTAATTTTAAGAAAAAGGTGTTAAGCGCGTTTTTTAGGCATTATGGGTCGGAAAAACGGAGTGTGTGTGGGTAGGTGTATGTGTTCGCGTAATCACGGCGGAAAAAAGGTATATTGTAAAAAATGAAACTTGACCGCGCTTAGCGGCATTTTAGGGCACTTTAAGTCGGAATTTCGAAAAAAAAGGTAGGTGGTAATTTTTCCGATTACGAGGAGCGGTAGGGTGGAAAAAAATGAAAAAAAAAAAAGAAAAATAATTTTTTTAAAAGGACGTTTTCCCTTGCGGTTTTCCTATTTCCGGTGATAAAAAGGGGGAAAAAAGTAAGTGGTTTTGTTTTTTTCCGTAATGGGAGAGGGAAAATGTGAAATAAATTATAAAATAAAAGAAAATTCTTTTTTCTTCTTTAGGGAGCTTTTTAACTATTGCTGGTCGTTAGTTTGCCGGAAAAGATGATTAGGAAGTGTTTCGGGGGTAAGGAGAAGGAGTAGAGAGCAAAAAAAAGTAATTTTAAGAAAAAGGTGAAGCGCGTTTTTAAGGCATTATGGGTCGGAAAAACGGAGTGTGTGTTGGTAGGTGTATTTGTTCGCGTAATCACAGCGGAAAAAAGGTAATTTGTAAAAAATGAAACCTGAGCGCGCTTAGCGGCATATTAGAGCACTTGAATTCGGAATTTCGAAAAAAAAGGTAAGTGATAATTTTTCTGATTACGAGGAGCGGTAGGGTGGAAATAAGTCAAAAAAAAAAAAAAAAAGAAAAATAGTTTTTTTAAAAGGCCGTTTTTCCTTGCGGTTTTCCTATTTCCGGTGATAAAAAGGGGGAAAAAGTAAGTGGTTTTGTTTATTCCGTAAACGGAGAGGGAAAATGTGAAATAAATTATAAAGAAAAAGAAATTTTTTTTCTCCTTTAGGGAGCTTTTTAACTATTTTTGGTGGTTAGTTTGCCGGAAAAGATGATTCGGAAGTGTTTGGGGGGTAAGGAGAAGGAGTAGAGAGCAAAATAAAGTAATTTTAAGAAAAAGGTGTTAAGCGCGTTGTTTAGGCATAATGTGTCGGAAAAACGGAGTGTATATCGGTAGGTGTATGTGTTCGCGTAATCACGGTGGAAAAAAGGTAATTTGTAAAAAATGAAACTTAAGAGCGCTTAGCGGCATTTTAGGGCACTTTAATTCGGAATTTCGAAAAAAAGGTAAGTAGTAATTTTTCAATTACGAGGAGAGGTAGGGTGCAAGAAAAAAAAAAAAAAAAGAAATTTTTATGGGACGTTTTCCCTTGCGGTTTTACTATTTTCAATAATAAAAAGGGCGTAAAAAGAAAGTGGTTTTGTTTTTTTCCGTAAGGGGAGAGGGAAAATGTGAAATAAATTATAAAAAAAAAGAAAAATTTTTTTCCTCCTTCAAGGAGGTTTTTTGATCATTTTTGGTCGTTAGTTTGCCGGAAAAGATGATTAGGAAGTGTTTCGGGGGTAAGGAGAAGGAGTAGAAAGCAAAAGAAAAGTAATTTTAAGAAAAAGGTGTTAATTGCCTTTTTTTAAGGCATTATGGGTTGGAAAAACGGAGTGTGTGTGGGTAGGTGTATATGTTCGCGTAATCACGATGGAAAAAAGGTAATTTAAAAAAACAAACTTGTGCGCTTAGTGGATTTTTAGGGCATTTAAGTCGGAATATCGAAAAAAAAGGTAATTGGTAATTTCTCCGATTACGAGGAGCGGTAGGGTGGAAAAAAAGTCAAAAAAAGAAGAAAAATAATTTTTTTAAAAGGACGTTTTCTTTATCGATTTTTCTATTTCCGTTGATAAAAAGGGCGGAAAAATTAAGTGGTTTTGTTTATTTCCGTAAGGGGAGAGGGATTATGTGAAATAAATTATAAAAAAAAGAAAACAATTTTTTCCTCCTTTATGAGCTTTTTCACCATTTTTGGTCGTTAGTTTGCCGGAAAAGATGATTAGGAAGTGTTTCGGGCTTAAGGAGAGCAAAAAAAAATTAATTTTAAAAGAAAGGTGTTAAGAGCGTTTTTTAGGCATTATGGGTCGGAAAAACGGATTGTGTGTAGGTAGGTGTACGTGTTCGCGTAATCGCGCCGGAAAAAAGGTTAATTGTTAAAAATGAAACTTGAGCACGCTTAGCGTCATTTTAGGGTACTTTAAGTCGGAATTTCAAAAAAAAAGGTACATGGTAATTTATCCGATTACGAGGAGAGGTAGGGTACAAAAAAGGAAAAAAAAAGGAAGAAATAAAATTTCCTTTGGGATGTTTTCCCTTGCGGTTTTCCTATTTCCGGTGATAAAAAGGGCGGAAAAAGTAAGTGGTTTTGTTTTTTTTTCCGGAAGGGGAGAGGGTAAATGTAAAATAAATAATACAAAAAAAAAGTTGTTTTCTCATTTCGGGAGCTTTTTCACTATTTTTGGTCGTTAGTTTGCCGGAAAAGATGATTAGGAAGTGTTTCGGGGTTAAGGAGAAGGAGTAGAGAGCAAAAAAAAAAAAACGTTATTTTAAGAAAAAGGTGTTAAGAGCGTTTTTTAGGCATTATGGGTCGGAAAAACGGATCGTGTGTAGGTAGGTGTATGTCTTCGCGTAATCACGGCGGAAGAAAGGTAATTGGTAAAAAATGAAACTAGAGCGCGCTTAGCGGTATTTTAGGGCACTTTAAGTCGAAATTTTAAAAAAAAAGGTACGTGGTTATTTTTCCGATTACGAGGAGAGGTAGGGTGCAAAAAAGTAAAAAACAAAATGAAGAAAAAAAATTTCCTATGGGACGTTTTCCCTTTCGGTTTTCCTATTTCCGGTGATTAAAAGGGCTCAAAAAGTCAGTGGTTTTGTTTTTTTCCGTAAGGGGAGAGGGAAAATGTGAAATAAATTTAAAAAAAAATGAAAATTTTTTTTTCTCCTTTAGGGAGCTTTTTCACCATTTTTGGTCGTTAGTTTGCCGGAAAAGATGATTAGCAAGTGTTTCGGGGGTAGGGAGAAGGAGTAGAGAGCAAAAGAAAAGTAATTTAAAGAAAAAGGTGTTAAGCGCGTTTTTTTAACATTATGGGTAGGAAAAACGGAGTGTTTTGCGTAGGTGTATTTGTTCGCGTAATCAAGGCGGAAAAAAGGTAATTTGTAAAAAATGGGACTTGAGCGCGCTTAGCGACATTTTCGGGCATTTTAAGTCGGAATTTCGAGAAAAAAGGTACGTGGTAATTTTTCCGATAACGAGGAGAGGTAGGGTGGAAAAAAGTAAAAAAAAAATGAAGAAAAAAAATTTCCTATGGGATGTTTTCCCTTGCGGTTTTCCTATTTCCGGTTATAAAAAGGGCGGAAAAAGTAAGTGGTTTTGTTTTTTCTCCGGAAGGGGAGAGGGTAAATGTAAAATAAATAATAAAAAAAAAAGTTGTTTTCTCATTTCGGGAGCTTTTTCACTATTTTTGGTCGTTAGTTTGCCGGAAAAGATGAATTGGAAGTTATTCGGGGGTATGGATAAGGAGTAGAGAGCAAAAAAAAAGTAATTTTAGGAGAAAGGTGTTACGCGCGTTTTTTTTAACATTATGGGTAGGAAAAACGGAGTGTTTTGGGTAGGTGTATTTGTTCGCGTAATCACGGCGGAAAAAAGGTAATGTGTAAAAAATGGAACTTGAGCGCGCTTAGCGGCATTTTCGGGCATTTTAAGTCGGAATTTCGAGAAAAAAGGTACGTGGCAATTTTTCCGATTCAGAGAAGCGGTAGGGTGGAAAAAGTCAAAGAAAAAAGAAGAAAAAAAAATTTTTTAAAGGACGTTTTCCCTTGCGGTTTTCCTATGTCCAGTCATAAAAAGGGGGAAAAAGTGATTTCGTTTTTTTCCGTAAGGGGAGAGGGTAAATGTAAAATAAATGATTAAAAAAAAGAAAAAAAATGTTTTCTCATTTCGGGAGCTTTTTCACTATTTTTGGTCGTTAGTTTGCCGGAAAAGATGATTAGGAAGTGTTTCGGGGTTAAGGAGAAGGAGTAGAGAGCAAAAAAAAAAAACGTTATTTTAAGAAAAAGGTGTTAAGAGCGTTTTTTAGGCATTATGGGTCGGAAAAACGGATCGTGTGTAGGTAGGTGTATGTCTTCGCGTAATCACGGCGGAAGAAAGGTTATTGGTAAAAAATGAAACTAGAGCGCGCTTAGCGGTATTTTAGGGCACTTTAAGTCGAAATTTTAAAAAAAAAGGTACGTGGGTATTTTTCCCATTACGAGGAGAGGTAGGGTGCAAAAAAGGAAAAAAAAATGAAGAAAAAAAATTTCCTATGGGACGTTTTCCCTTGCGGTTTTCCTATTTCCGGTGATAAAAGGGCGGAAAAAGTCAGTGGTTTTGTTTTTTTCCGTAAGGGGAGAGGGAAAATGTGAAATAAATTTAAAAAAAAATGAAAATTTTTTTTTCTCCTTTAGGGAGCTTTTTCACCATTTTTGGTCGTTAGTTTGCCGGAAAAGATGATTAGCAAGTGTTTCGGGGGTAGGGAGAAGGAGTAGAGAGCAAAAGAAAAGTAATTTAAAGAAAAAGGTGTTAAGCGCGTTTTTTTAACATTATGGGTAGGAAAAACGAAGTGTTTTGCGTAGGTGTATTTGTTCGCGTAATCAAGGCGGAAAAAAGGTAATTTGTAAAAAATGGGACTTGAGCGCGCTTAGCGACATTTTCGGGCATTTTAAGTCGGAATTTCGAGAAAAAAGGTACGTGGTAATTTTTCCGATAACGAGGAGAGGTAGGGTGGAAAAAAGTAAAAAAAAAATGAAGAAAAAAAATTTCCTATGGGATGTTTTCCCTTGCGGTTTTCCTATTTCCGGTTATAAAAAGGGCGGAAAAAGTAAGTGGTTTTGTTTTTTCTCCGGAAGGGGAGAGGGTAAATGTAAAATAAATAATAAAAAAAAAAGTTGTTTTCTCATTTCGGGAGCTTTTTCACTATTTTTGGTCGTTAGTTTGCCGGAAAAGATGAATTGGAAGTTATTCGGGGGTATGGATAAGGAGTAGAGAGCAAAAAAAAAGTAATTTTAGGAGAAAGGTGTTACGCGCGTTTTTTTTAACATTATGGGTAGGAAAAACGGAGTGTTTTGGGTAGGTGTATTTGTTCGCGTAATCACGGCGGAAAAAAGGTAATGTGTAAAAAATGGAACTTGAGCGCGCTTAGCGGCATTTTCGGGCATTTTAAGTCGGAATTTCGAGAAAAAAGGTACGTGGCAATTTTTCCGATTCAGAGAAGCGGTAGGGTGGAAAAAGTCAAAGAAAAAAGAAGAAAAAAAAATTTTTTAAAGGACGTTTTCCCTTGCGGTTTTCCTATGTCCAGTCATAAAAAGGGGGAAAAAGTGATTTCGTTTTTTTCCGTAAGGGGAGAGGGTAAATGTAAAATAAATGATTAAAAAAAAGAAAAAAAATGTTTTCTCATTTCGGGAGCTTTTTCACTATTTTTGGTCGTTAGTTTGCCGGAAAAGATGATTAGGAAGTGTTTCGGGGTTAAGGAGAAGGAGTAGAGAGCAAAAAAAAAAAACGTTATTTTAAGAAAAAGGTGTTAAGAGCGTTTTTTAGGCATTATGGGTCGGAAAAACGGATCGTGTGTAGGTAGGTGTATGTCTTCGCGTAATCACGGCGGAAGAAAGGTTATTGGTAAAAAATGAAACTAGAGCGCGCTTAGCGGTATTTTAGGGCACTTTAAGTCGAAATTTTAAAAAAAAAGGTACGTGGGTATTTTTCCCATTACGAGGAGAGGTAGGGTGCAAAAAAGGAAAAAAAAATGAAGAAAAAAAATTTCCTATGGGACGTTTTCCCTTGCGGTTTTCCTATTTCCGGTGATAAAAGGGCGGAAAAAGTCAGTGGTTTTGTTTTTTTCCGTAAGGGGAGAGGGAAAATGGAAAATAAATTATAAAAAAAAAGAAAATTTTTTTTCTCCTTTAGGGAGCTTTTTCACCATTTTTGGTCGTTACTTTGCCGGAAAAGATGATTAGCAAGTGTTTCGGGGGTAGGGAGAAGGAATAGAGAGCAAAAGAAAAGTAATTTTAAGAAAAAGGTGTTAAGCGCGTTTTTTAGGCATTATGGTCGGAAAAACTGAGTGTGTGTGGGTAAGTGTATGTAATGGCGTAATCACAGGGGAAAAAAGGTAATTTAAAAAAGAAGAAACTTGCGCTCCTTAACGGCAGTTTTGGGCACTTTAAGTCGGAATTTCGAAAAAAAAGGTAAGCGGTAATTTTTCCGATTACGAGAAGCGGTAGGATGCAAAAAAGTAAAAAAAAAAAAAAAAAAAAAAGAACATATTTTTATGGGACGTTTTCCCTTGCGGTTTTTCTATTTCGGATGATAAAAAGGGCGGAAAAAGTAAGTGGTTTTGTTTATTTCCGTAAGGGGAGAGGGAAAATGTGAAATAAATTATAAATAAAAGAAAAAAATTTTTCCTCCTTTCGGGAATGTTTTTTGACCATGTTTATTCGTAGTTTGCCGGAAAAGATGATTAGGAAGTGTTTCGGGGTAAGGAGAATGAGTAGAGAGGAAAAAAAAAGTGATTTTAAGAAAAAGATGTAAAGCGAGTTTTTTAGGCATTATGGGTCGGAAAAACGGAGTGTGTGTGGGTAGGTGATGTGTTCGCGTAATCACGGCGGAAAAAAGGTAATTTGTAAAAAATGAAACTTGAGCGAACTTATCGGCATTTTTGGGGATTTTAAGTCGGAATTTCGAAAAAAAAGGTAAGTGGTAATTTTTCTGCTTACGAGGAGCGGTAGGATACAAAAAAAAAAAAAAAAAAAAAAAAAAAAAAAAATTTTTTATGGGACTTTTTTCCCTTGCGGTTTTTCTGTTTCCGATGATAAAATGGGCGGAAAAAGTAAGTGGTTTTGTTTATTTCCGTAACGGGAGAGGGAAAATGTGAAAAAAATTATAAAAAAAAAAAAAAAAAATTTCCTCCTTTCGGGAGGTTTTTTTCACTATTTTTGGTCGCTAGTTTGCCGGAAAAGATGATTAGGAAGTGTTTCGGAGGTAAGGAGAAGTAGTAGAGGGGAAAAAAAATAATTTTAAGAAAAAGGTTTTAAGCGCGTTTTTTAGGCATAATGTGTCGGAAAAACGGAATGTGTGTGGGTAGGTGTATGTGTCCGCGTAATCACGGCGGAAAAAAGGTAATTTGTAAAAAATGAAACTTGAGCGCCCTTAGCGGCACTTTAAGTCGGAATTTCGAAAAAAAAGGTAAGTGTTAATTTTTCCGATTACGAGGAGCGGTAGGTTGGAAAAAAGTGAAAAAAAAAAAAAAAAAATTCTTATGGGACGATTTCCCTTGCGGTTTTTCTATTTCCGATGATAAAAAGGGCGGAAAAAGTAAGTGGTTTTTTTTTTCCGTAAAGGGAGAGGGAAAATGTGAAATAGATAAGAAAAAAAAGAAAATTTTTTTTTCTCCTTTAGGGAGCTTTTTAACTATTTTTGGTGTTTAGTTTGCCGGAAAAGATGATTAGGATTTGTTTCGGGGGTGAGGAGAAGGAGTAGACACGGCGTCACTTTAGTGATACTTTAGTTGCGCCGCACTGGCCTCAGTCAAGCGATAAATAGGTCACGGGGTTGGGGTTATCCACCCAATGTGAGGTCAAGGTCGGCCGCACTGCGGGCATGCACCAGTGTTTTGTCATATTAGTTCATTTTAATACGACCTGCAAGCTTCATTTAATTATCTTTTCATTTGATCTTTCACTAAATAAAAAAAATAGTAAAAAAAGTTGTCATTAAAAAAAAAATTATAAAAATAGCTTTGATAGAAGCTTTTATATCAGTCATTTAAAAAGTCGGAAAAATGACCTGGTTACTGAGCTAATTAACATGATTAAATGACCGCTAGCGGACAATCGGCTCCACAGAAGTTGAAAAAAATGTTACTGTCAATAAGACAAGTATTTTTCTAAACATTCACGAAAAAATCATATCCTCAGCACAAAAATTGTGTCCGTGAGTTTGATCCAAACATAATTCCCTTTAATTATTACTACAGCGTATGTTACTCTATCTAGTTGAAATATCCAAACAAGGAACAATGGCGAATAATAAAACACATTTTATCATTGGTGTTTTTGAATTATCTCTTGTGGCTGACCAGAGGGTTTGATAGGTGTTGATGAAGCTATGGGTGTAGTCATGTCTATGACTGTTGCGCTGATAAATCATGTTTTGTGGTAAGTTTCTAGATCTATATTCTATGTTTGTACCTCTGTCGATCGTTACTTCCACTGTCTGTGTCTGCTAGTGGTGCATCTAACGTGTTCGTTTTCTTAATTGTCTCTAGTGGGGGAAGTGTCTGTGTGGTCTCTATTTTCATGCTGATATAACAGGTGGGAATCTTCTCTATCTGTCTCTATGCTATCACTGGGCCTGCTGGTACCTACTAGTTTTACGCTAATTTCGTTATCTGTATGGCTGTCAGTCATCGTTTCAATTGTGTCTGCAGGTGTTAAGTAGTGTAGTGTTGCGGTATCAATCAGTAAAAATTAAAAAGTGGCTAGTGGTATGAATGTCTGGGTGGGTTTTATTTTCTGTGAGTTCTCTCTCGGTGAGTCACTAAGTTTGAGAGCTCGTGCCTGCTTTGTAAACTCCCGTGCCTTTACTAGGTTAGAGAGACGATAACACAAAGATGGGTTAATAAGGGATTTTGTTTGTCGAATTTACACCATAAATCTCAAGTTGTATGTGTCATAAATATAGATCTAGTCCTAGACACTTTATAGTTGCCACACCTCTTCTTTTTACACGCTGATATGTTTGCCTTACATTATATGGCAACAGATTTCGGATCAATTCCAAACACTATGCGAATGTCATCACTAAGGTCCACGCCAGAGAACGACTTTTTCATTTAATATTGTTTTTTCCTCTTCTTATTCAAAGTCAGTTGGCCACATGTGCGGCACATTTCATTCGCATAATTATATTGATAGTGACGATCTTGAGTAAATTCCATAATGGTTTAAAAAAATTATTCAAAAACTCTTTATCATTGCTGAGGGTAAGAAACTTGTTAAATCAGAAAGAGAAGTGATATTTGAAAACCTTTGAAGAAGAAAAAATGGTTTGTATGGGGCCGTTTGTCAGTTATTGTCTTATTAAGTGAACACAATAGAAGTATAATGGTAGAGCCGATCTTGAGTGTGTTACATAATGGTGTAAAAAAATTATTTAAAAATTCTCTATTGTTGCTGAGGATAAGAAACCTGTTAAATCAAATAGAGAAATGATATTTGAAAACCGTTGAAGATGAAAAAATGATTTGTATGGGGCCGTTTGTCAGTAATTGTCTAATTAAGTGAACACAATAGAAGTATAATGGTAGAGCCAATCTTGAGTATGTTCCATAATGGTGTAAAAAAATTATTTAAAAATTCTATATTGTTGCTGAGGATAAGAAACCTGTTAAATCAGAAAGAGAAATAATATAAGAAAACCGTTGAAGAAGAAAAAATTATTTGTATGGGGCCGTTTGCAAGTAATTGTCTAATTAAGTGAACACAATAGAAGTATAATGGTAGAGCCGATCTTGAGTGTGTTCCATAATTGTGTAAACAAAAATTATTTAAAAATTCTCTATTGATGCTGAGGATAAGAAACCTGTTAAATCAGAACGAGAAATGATATTAAAAAACAGTTAAAGAAGAAAAAATGATTTCTGTGGAGCCGTTTGTCTGTAATTGACTAATTAAGTTGACACAATGGAAGTAAATTTATAAAACTTAACAAACTAAGTGAGCAAAACGAAGCTCTGAAATAAAACCTTTTAAAGGTAAAAACACGGCAATTTCACAAAAGTCACAAGACTGAGTTGATAAATCGAAAGTCAAGAGGAAACCAGTCTAGCTCGTTAACAAATTTGACCATGGCTTGTAAAACAAAGACAAACTTTATTACGCATCAAAGTGCAGTGCGCAAAATATCGGGCGCACTGGTTTACCCTGCCTAGCAGCGTCAGCAGAGCGTATCTGACAGTAATTGATTCACTGAAGACGGTCCTTGGTAAGGAGATATGCAAGCAAGCAGGCCTAAACTAAAGTATCGCTGAGAGCCGATTTTGGTACGCCGTGTAGAGAGCAAAAAAAAAGTAATTTTAAGAAAAAGGTGTAAAGCGCGTTTTTTAGACATTATGGGTCGGAAAAACGGAGTGTCTGTGGGTAGGTGATGTGTTCGCGTAATCACGGCGGAAAAAAAGGTAATTTGTAAAAAATGAAACTTGAGCGCGCTTAGCGGCATTTTAGGGCACTTTAAGTCGGATTTTCGAAAAAAAAGGTACGTGGTAATTTTTCGGATTACGAGGAGCGGTAAGGTGCAAAAAAGTCAAATTAAAAAAAAAAAAATTTCTTATGGGACGTTTTCCCTTGCGGTTTTTCTATTTCCAGTGATAAAACGTGCGGAAAAAGTAAGTGTTTTTTTTTTTCCGTAAGGGGAGAGGGAAATTGTGAAATAGATTATGAAAAAAAAAAGAAATTTTTTTTTTCTTCTTTAGGGAGCTTTTTAACGATTATTGGTGGTAAGTTTGCCGGAAAAGATGATTGGGAAGTGTTTCGGGGGTAAGGAGAAGGAGTAGAGAGGAAAAAAAAGTAATTTTAAGAAAACGGTGTACAGCGCGTTTTTTACACATTATGGGTCGGAAAAACGGAGTGTGTGTGGGTAGGTGATGTGTTCGCGTAATCAAGGCGGAAAAAAAGGTAATTTGTAAAAAATGAAACTTGAGCGCGCTTATCGGCATTTTAGGGCATTTTAAGTCGGAATTTCGAAAAAAAAGGTAAGTGGTAATTTTCCCGACTACGAGGAGCGGTAGGATGCAAAAAAAGTAAAAAAAAAAAATTAAAAAAAAAAAAAAATTATGGGACGTTTTCCCTTGCGGTTTTGCTGTTTCCGATGATAAAAAGGGCGGAAAAAGTAAGTGGTTTTGTTTATTTCCGTAACGGGAGAGGGAAAATGTGAAAAAAATTATAAAAAAAAAAAAAACAAAAATTTCCTCCTTTCGGGAGGTTTTTTGACCATTTTTGGTCGCTAGTTTACCGGAAAAGATGATTAGGAAGTCTTTCGGAGGTAAAGAGAAAGAGTAGAGGGGAAAAAAAAGTAATTTTAAGAAAAAGGTGTTAAGCGCGTTTTTTAGGCATAATGTGTCGGAAAAAGGGAGTGTGTATGGGTAGGTGCATGTGTCCGCGTCATCACGGCGGAAAAAGGTAATTTGTAAAAAATGAAACTTGAGCGCGCTTCGCGGCATTTTTAGGCACTTTAAGTCGGAATTTCGAAAAAAAAAGGTAAGTGGTAATTTTTCTGATTATGAGGAGCGGTAGGGTGCAAAAAAGTCAAAAAAAAAAAAAAAAAAAAAAAATTTCTTATGGGACGTTTTCCCTTGCGGTTTTTCTATTTCCAGTGATAAAAAAGGGCGGAAAAAATAAGTGGTTTTTTTTTTCCGTAAGGGGAGAGGGAAAATGTGAAATAGATAAGAAAAAAAAGAAAATTTTTTTTTCTCCTTTAGTGAGCTTTTTAACTATTTTTGGTGTTTAGTTTGTCGGAAAAGAAGATTAGGAAGTGTTTGGGGGGTGAGAAGAAGGAGTAGAGAGCAAAAAAAAAGTAATTTTAAGAAAAAGGTGTAAAGCGCGTTTTTTAGACATTATGGGTCGGAAAAACGGAGTGTCTGTGTGTAGGTGATATGTTCGCGTAATCACGGCGGAAAAAAAGGTAATTTGTAAAAAATGAAACTTGAGCGCGCTTAGCGGCATTTTAGGGCACTTTAAGTCGGAATTTCGAAAAAAAAGGTAAGTGGTAATTTTTCGGATTACGAGGAGCGGTAGGGTGCAAAAAAGTCAAATTCAAAAAAAAAAAAATTTCTTATGGGACGTTTTCTCTTGCGGTTTTTCTATTTCCAGTGATAAAACGTGCGGAAAAAGTAAGTGGTTTTTTTTTCCGTAAGGGGATAGGGAAATTGTGAAATAGATAATAAAAAAAAAGAAATTTTTTTTTCTTCTTTAGGGATCTTTTTAACGATTATTGGTGGTAAGTTTGCCGGAAAAGATGATTGGGAAGTGTTTCGGGTGTAAGGAGAAGGAGTAGAGAGGAAGAAAAAGTAATTTGAAGAAAAAGGTGTACAGCGCGTTTTTTACACATTATGGGTCGGAAAAACGGAGTGTGTGTGGGTAGGTGATGTTTTCGCGTAATCAAGGCGGAAAAAAAGGTAATTTGTAAAAAATGAAACTTGAGCGCGCTTATCGGCATTTTAGGCATTTTAAGTCGGAATTTGGAAAAAGAAGGTAAGTAGTATTTTTCCAGATTACGAGAAGCGGTAGGATGCAAAGAAGTAAAAAAAAAGAAAAAAAAAAAGAAAAATTTTTTTTTCTCCTTTAGGGAGCTTTTTAACGATTATTGGTGGGTAGTTTGCCGGAAAAGATGATTAGGAAATGTTTCGGGGGTAAGGAGAAGGGGTAGAGAGCAAAAAAAAAGTAATTGTAAGAAAAAGGTGTAAAGCGCGTTTGTAAACGTTATGGGTCGGAAAAACAAAGTGTGTGTAGGTAGGTGATGTGTTCGCGTAATCATGGGGGAAAAAAAGGTAATTTGTAAAAAATGAAACTTGAGCGCGCTTATCGGCATTTTAGGGCATTTTAAGTCGGAATTTTGAAAAAAAAGGTAAGTGGTAATTGTCCCGATTACGAGGAGCGGTAGGTTGCAAAAGAGTGAAAATAAAAAAAAAAATTTTTATGGGACGTTTTCCCTTGCGGTTTTTCTATTTCCAGTGATAAAAAGTGATGAAAAAGTAAGTGGTTTTGTTTATTTCCGTAAGGGGAGAGAAAAAATGTGAAAAAAATAATAATAAAAAAAAAAAAATTTTCCTCATTTCGGGAGGTTTTTTGACCATTTTTGGTCGCTAGTGTGCCTGAAAAGATGATTAAGAAGTCTTTCGGAGGTAAGGAGAAGGAGTAGAGGGGAAAAAAATGTAATTTTAAGAAAAAGGTGTTAAGCGCGTTTTTTAGGCATAATGTGTCGTAAAAACGGAGTGTGTGTGGGTAGATGTATGTGTCCGCGTCATCACGGCGGAAAAAAGGTAATTTGTAAAAAATGAAACTTGAGCGCGCTTAGCGGCACTTTAAGTCAGAATTTCGAAAAAAAAGGTAAGTGGTAATTTTTCCGATTACGAGGAGCGGTAGGGTGGAAAAAAGCCAAAAAAAAAAGAAAAGAATAAAAATATTTTTTAAAAGACGTTTTCCCTTGCGGTTTTCCTATTTCCTCTGATAAAAAGGGGGAAAAAAAGTGGTTTTGTTTTTTTCCGTAAGGGGAGAGGGAAAATGTGAAATAGATAATAAAAAAAAAAGAAAAATTTTTTTTCTCCTTTAGGGAGCTTTTAAACTATTTTTGGTGGTTAATTTGCCGGAAAAGATGATTAGGAAGTGTTTTGGGGGTAAGGAGAAGGAATAGAGAGCAAAAAAAAAGTAATTTTAAGAAAAAGGTGTAAAGCGTGTTTTTTAGACATTATGGGTCAATAAAACGGACTGGGTGTGGGTAGGTGATGTGTTCGCGTAATCACGGCGGAAAAAAAGGTAATTTGTAATAAATTAAACTTGAGCCCGCTAAGCGGCATTTTAGGGCACTTTAAGTCGGAATTTCGAAAAAAAAAGTAAGTGGTAATTTTTCCGATTACGAGGAGCGGTAGGGTGGAAAAAAGTCAAAAAAAAAAAAGAATAAAAATATTTTTAAAAGGACGTTTTCCGTTCCGGTTTTCCTATTTCCGGTGATAAAAAGGGGGAAAAAAGTAAGTGGTTTTGTTATGTTCCGTAAGGGGAGAGGGAAAATGTGAAATAGATAATAAAAAAAAAGAAAATTTTTTTTTCCTTTAGGGAGCTTTTTAACTATTTTTGGTGGTTCATTTCCCGGAAAAGATGATTAGGAAGTGTTTCGGGGGTAAGGAGAAGGAGTAGAGAGCAAAAAAAGTAATTTTAAGAGAAAGGTGTAAAGCGCGTTTTTTAGACATTATGGGTCGGAAAAACGGAGTGTGTGTGGGTAGATGATGTGATCGCGTAATCACGGCGGAAAAAAAGGTAATTTGTAAAAAATGAAACTTGAGCGCGCTTATCGGCATTTTAGGCATTTTAAGTCGGAATTTGGAAAAAGAAGGTAAGTAGTATTTTTCCAGATTACGAGAAGCGGTAGGATGCAAAGAAGTAAAAAAAAGAAAAAAAAAAGAAAAATTTTTTTTTCTCCTTTAGGGAGCTTTTTAACGATTATTGGTGGGTAGTTTGCCGGAAAAGATGATTAGGAAATGTTTCGGGGGTAAGGAGAAGGGGTAGAGAGCAAAAAAAAAGTAATTGTAAGAAAAAGTCGAAAAAAAAAAAGAATAAAAATATTTTTAAAAGGACGTTTTCCGTTGCGGTTTTCCTATTTCCTGTGATAAAAAGGGGGAAAAAAGTAAGTGGTTTTTTTTTTCCGTAAGGGGAGAGGGAAAATGTGAAATAGATAATAAAAAAAAAAAAAATTTTTTTTACTCCTTTAAGGAGCTTTTTAAGTATTTTTGGTGGTTAGTTTGCCGGAAAAGATGATTATGAAGTGTTTCGGGGGTAAGGAGAAGGAGTAGAGAGGAAAAAAAAGTAATTTTAAGAAAAAGGTCTAAAGCGCGTTTTTTAGGCATAATGTGTCAGAAAAACGGAGTGTGTGTGGCTAGGTGTATGTGCCCGCGTAATCACGGCGGAAAAAAAGGTAATTTGTAAAAAAATTAAACTTGAGCGCGCTTTTCGGCATATTAGAACATTTTAAGTCGGAATTTCGAAAAAAAGGTACGTGGTAATTTTTCCAATTACGAGTTGCGGTAGGGTGGAAAAAAGTCAAAAAAAAAAGAGAAAAAAAATTTTTTTAAAAGGGCGTTTTCCCTTGCGGTTTTCCCTTTCCGGTGATAAAAAGGGGGAAAAAAGTAAGTGGTTTTGTTTTTTTTCGTAAGGGGAGAGGGAAAATGTGAAATAGATTATAAAAAAAAAGAAAATTTTTTTTTTCGCCTTTAGGGAACTTTTTAACTATTTTTGGTGGTTAGTTTCCCGGAAAAGATGATTATGAAGTGTTTCGGGGGTAAGGAGGAGGAGTAGAGAGCAAAAGAAAAGTAATTTTAGGAAAAAGGTGTTAAGCGCGTTTTTTAGGCATGGGTAGGAAAAACGGATTGTGTTTGGGTTGGTGTATGTGTTCGCGTAATTACGGCGAAAGAAAAGGTAATTTGTGAAAAATGAAACTTGAGCGCGCTTAGCGGCATTTTAAGGCACTTTAAGTCGGAATTTCGAAAAAAAAGGTAAATGGAAGTTTTTCTGATTCCGAGGAACGGTAGGTTGCAAAAAAGTGAAAAAAAAAAAAACAAAAAATTTCTTATGGGACGTTTTCTCTTGCGGTTTTTCTGTTTCCGATGATAAAAAGGGCGGAAAAAGTAAGTGGTTTTGTTTTTCTTCCGTAAGGGGAGAGGGAAAATGTAAAATAAATTATAAAAAAAAAAAAAAAATGTTTCTCCTTTCGGGAGGTTTTTGACGATTTTGATTGTTAGTTTGCCGGAAAAGATGATTAGGAACTGTTTCGGTGTTAAGAGAAGGAGTAGAGAGCAAAAAAGAAGTAATTTTAAGAAAAAGGTGTTAAGCGCATTTTTTAGGCATTATGGGTCGGAAAAACTGAGTGTGTGTGGGTAGGTATATGTGTTCGCGTAATCACTAGAGAAAAAAGGTAATTTAAAAAAAAAGAAACTTGCGCACCCTTAGCGGCAGTTTTGGGCACTTTAAGTAGGAATTTCGAAAAAAAAGGTACGTGGTAATGTTTCCGATTATGAGGAGCGGTAGGTTGCAAAAAAGTAAAAAAAAATTTTTCAAGGACGTTTTCTCTTGCGGTTTTCCTATTTCCGGTGATAAAAAGGGTGGAAAAAGTAAGTGGTTTTGTTTTTTCCGTAAGTGGAGAGGGAAAATGTGAATTAAATTATAAAAAAAAGAATAATTTTTTTTCTCCTTTAGGGAGTTTTTTCACTATTTTTGGTTGTTAGTTTGCCGGAAAAGATGATTAGGAATTGTTTCGGGGGTAAGGAGAAGGAGTAGAGAGCAAAACAAAAGTAATCTTAAGAAAAAGGTGTTAAGATCGTTTTTTAGGTATTATGGGTTGAAAAAACGGATTGTGTGTGGGTAGGTGTAATCACGGCGGAAAAAAGGTTATTTGTAAAAAATGAAAGTTGAGCGCGCTTGACGGCATTTTAAGGTACTTTAAGTCGGAATTTCAAATAAAAAGGTAAGTGAGAATTTCTCCGATTACGAGGAGCGGTAGGGTGCAAAAAAGTCAAAAAAAAAGAAGAAAGAAATTTTTTTAAAGGACGTTTTCCCTTGCGGTATTCCTATTTCCGGTGATAAAAAGGGCGGAAAAAGTAAGTCGTTTTGTTTTTTTCCGTAAGGGGAGAGGGAAAATGTGAAATAAATTCTAAAAAAAAAAAAAAAAAAATTTTTTTTCTCCTTTCGGGAGTTTTTTTGACGATTTTGGTCGTTAGTTTGCCGGAAAAGATGATTAGGAACTTTTTCGGGGGTAAGGAGAAGGAGTAGAGAGCAAAAAAAAGTAATTTTAAGAAAAAGGTGTTAAGTGCGTTTTTTAGGCATTATGGGTCGGAAAAACGGAGTGTGTGTGGGTAGGTGTATGTGTTCGCGTAATCACGGCGGAAAAAAAGGGAATTTTAAAAAAATGAAAGTTGAGCGCGCTTAACGGCATTTTAGGGCACTTTAAATCGGAATTTCAAAAAAAAAGGTAAGTGGTAATTTTTCCGATTACGAGGAGAGGTAGGGTGCAAAAGAGTCAAAAAAAAAAATGAAGAAAAAAAGTTTCCTATGGGACATTTTTCTTTGCGGAATTCCTATTTCCTGTGATAAAAACGCCGGAAAAAGTAAGTGGTTTTGTTTTTTTCCGTAAGGAGAGAGGTAAAATGTGAAATAAATTATAAAAAAAAAAAAATTGTTTCTCCTTTCGGGAGGTTTTTGACGATTATGATCGTTAGTTAGCCGGAAAAGATGATTAGGAACTATTTCGGTGTTAAGAGAAGCAGTAAAGAGCAAAAAAGAAGTAATTTTAAGAAAAAGGTGTTAATCGCGTTTTTTAGGCATTGTGGGTCGGAAAAACTGAGTGTGTGTGGGTAGGTGTATGTGTTCGCGTAATCACTAGGGAAAAAAGGTTATTTGTAAAAAATGAAACTTGAGCGCGCTTAGCGGCATTTTCGGGCACTTTAAGTCGGAATTTCGAAAAAAAAGGTAAGTGGTAATTTTTCCGATTACGAGGAGAGGTAGGGTGCAAAAAAGTAAAAAAAAAAAAAAAAAAAAAATTTTTATGGGACGTTTTCACTTGCGGTTTTCCTATTTCCGGTGATAAAAAAGGGGAAAAAGTAAGTTGTTTTGTTTTTTTTCGTAAGGGGAGAGGAAAAATTTGAAATAAATTATAAGAAAAAAAAAAAATTCTCCTTTCGGGAGGTTTTTCACAATTTTTAGTCGTTCGTTTGACAGAAATGGTGATTAAAAAGGGTTTCGGGGTTAAGGAGAGGGATTAGAGAGGAAAAAATAAGTAATTTTAAGAAAAAGGTGTTAAGCGCGTTTTTTAGGCGTTATGGGTAGAAAAAACGGAGTGTGTTTGGGTAGGTGTATCTGTTCGCGTAATCACGGCGGAAAAAAGGTAATTTGTAAAAAATGAAACTTGAGCGCGCATAGCGGCATTTTAGGGCACTTTAAGTCGGAATTTCGAAAAAAAAAGGTAAGTGGTAATTTTTCCGATTACGAGGAGCGGTAGGGTGCAAAAAAGTAAAAAAAAAAAAGAAGAAAAAAAATTTCTGATGCCACGTTTTCTTTTGCGGTTTTCCTATTTCCGGTGATAAAAAGGACATAAAAAGTAAGTGGTTTTGCTTTTTTTTCCGTAAGGGAAAGGGAAAATAGGAAATAAATTATAAAAAAAAAAAAAAAAAAATTTTTTCTCCTTCGGGAGCTTCTTCACTATTTTTGGTCGTTCGTTTGCCGCAAAAGATGATGAGGAAGTTTTTCGGGGTTAAGGAGAGGGAGAAGAGAGCAAAAAAAAAGTAATTTTAAGAAAAAGGTGTTAAGCGCGTTTTTTAGGCATTATGGGTAGCAAAAACGGAGTAGGTGTACGAGTAGGTGTATGTGTTCGAGTAATCAGGGCAGAAAAAACGTAATTTGTAAAAAATGAAACTAAATTTTTTTTCTCCTTTCGGGAGCTTTTTCACTATTTTTGATCCTTAGTTTGCCGGAAAAGTCGATTAGGAAGTGTTTCGGGGTTAAGGAGAAGGAGTAGAGAGCAAAAAAAAGTAATTTGAAGAAAAACTGTTAAGCGCGTTTTTTACGCATTATGGGTAGGAAAAACTGATTGTGTGTGAGTAGGTGTATGTGTTCGCGTAATCACGGCGGAAAAAAGGTCATTTGTAAAAAAAGAAGCTTAAGCGCTTAGCGGCATTTTAGGGCACTTTAAGTCGGAATTTCGAAAAAAAAGGTAAGTTGTAATTTTTCCCATTACGACTAGCGGTAGGATGGAAAAAAGGAAAAAAAAAAAAACAAAAAAAAAATTTTTTTATGAGACGTTTTCCCTTGCGGTTTTTCTATTTCCGGTGATAAAAAGGGCGGAAACAGTAAGTGGTTATGTTTTTTTCCGTAAGGGGAGAGGGAAAATGTGAAATAGATTATAAAAAAAAAAGAAAAATTTTTTTTTCTCCTTTAGGGATTTTTCTGACGATTTTGGTCGTTAGTTTGCCGGAAAAGATGATTAGGAACTTTTTCAGGAGTAAGGAGAAGGAGTAGAGAGCAAAAAAAGTAATTTTAAGAAAAAGGTGTTAAGCGCGTTTTTAGGCATTATGGGTCGGAAAAACGGAGTGTGTGTGGGTAGGTGTATGTGTTCGCGTAATCACGGCGGAAAAAAGGAAATTGGGAAAAAATGAAAGTTGAGCGCGCTTAGCGGCATTTTAGGGTACTTTAAGTCGGAATTTCGAAAAAAAAGGTAAGTGGTAATTTCTCCGATTACGAGGAGCGATAGGGTGCAAAAAAGTAAAAAAAAAAAAAAGAAAAAAAATTTTTTTCAAGGACGTTTTTCCTTGCGGTTTTCTTTTTTCCGGTGATAAAAAGGGGGGAAAAAGTAAGTGGTTTTGTTTTTTTCCGTCAGAGGAGAGGGAAAATCTGAAATAAATTATAAAAAAAAAAAAAAGTTGTTTTTCTCCTTTCGGGAGGTTTTTCACTATTTTTGGTCGTTCGTTTGCCAGAAATGGTGATTAGAAAGTGTTTCGGGGTTAAGGAGAGGGAGAAGAGAGGAAAAAAAGAGTAAATTTTAAGAAAAAGGTGTTAAGAGCGTTTTTTAGGCATTATGGGGAGGAAAAACGGAGTGTGTTTGGGTAGGTTTATATGTTTGCGTAATGACGGCGGAAAAAAATTAATTGGTAAAAAATAAAACTTAAGCGCGCTTAGCGGCATTTTAGGGCACTTTAAGTCGGAATTTCGAAAAAAAAGGTAAGTGTTAACTTTTCCGATTACCAAGAGCGGTAGGGTGCAAAAAAGTCAAAAAAAAAAAAGAAGAAAAAAAAATTTCTTATGGGACGTTTTCCCTTGCGGTTTTCCTATTTCCGGTGATTAAAAAGCGGAAAAAATAAGTGGTTTGGTTTTTTTCCGTTAGGGGAGAGGGAAAATGTGAAATAAATTAAAAAAAAAAAAGAAAAAAATTTTTTCTCCTTTCGGGAGGTTTTTCACTATTTTTTGTCGTTCGTTTGCCGGAAAAGGTAATTAGGAAGTGTTTCGGGGTTAAGGAGAGGGAGTAGAGAGCAAAAAAAAAAAAAAAGAAATTTTAAGAAAAAGGTGTTAAGCGCGTTTTTTAGGCAATATGGGTAGAAAAAACGGAGTGTGTTTGGGTAGGTGTATGTGTTCCCGAAATCAAGACGAAAAAAGGTAATTTGTAAAAAATGAAACTTGAGCGCGCTTAACGGCATTTTAGGGGCACTTTAAGTCGGAATTTTGAAAAAAAAGTTAAGTGTTACTTTTTCCAAAAACGAGGAGCGGTAGGATGCAAAATATTAAAAAAAAAAAAAAAAAAAATTTTTTTTAAAGGACGTTTTCCCTTGCGGTTTTCCTATTTCCGGTGATAAAAAGGGGGAAAAAAGTAAGTGGTTTTGTTTTTATCCGTAAGGGGAGAGGGAAAATGTGAAATAGATTATCAAAAAAAAGATAATTGTTTCTCCTTTCGGGAGGTTTTTGACGATTATGATCGTTAGTTAGCCGGAAAAGATGATTAGGAACTATTTCGGTGTTAAGAGAAGCAGTAAAGAGCAAAAAAGAAGTAATTTTAAGAAAAAGGTGTTAAGCGCGTTTTTTAGGCATTGTGGGTCGGAAAAACTGAGTGTGTGTGGGTAGGTGTATGTGTTCGCGTAATCACTAGGGAAAAAAGGTAATTTGTAAAAAATGAAACTTGAGCGCGCTTAGCGGCATTTTAGGGCACTTTAAGTCGGAATTTCGAAAAAAAAAAGGAAAGTGGTAATTTTTCCGATTACGAGCAGCGGTAGGGTGGAAAAAAGTCAAAAATAAAAAAAAAATTTTTTTTAAAGGACGTTTTCCCTTGCGGTTTTCCTATTTCCGGTGATAAAAAGGGGGAAAAAAGTAGGTGGTTTTGTTTTTTTCCGTAAGGGGAGAGGGAAAATGTGAAATAGATTATAAAAAGAAAATTTTTTTTTCTCCTTTAGGGAGCTTTTTAACTAATTTTGGTGGTTAGTTTGCCGGAAAAGATGATTAGGAAGTGTTTCGGGGGTAAGGAGAAGGAGTAGAGAGCAAAAAAAAAGTAATTTTAAGAAAAAGGTGTAAAGCGCGTTCTTTAGGCATATAGTGTCGGAAAAACGGAGTGTGTGTGGGTAGGTGTATGTGTACGCGTATTCACGGCGGAAAAAAGGTAATTTGTAAAAAATGAAACTTGAGCGCGCTTAGCGGCATTTTAGGGCACTTTAAGTCGGAATTTCGAATAAAAAAGGTAAGTGGTAATTTTTCCGATTACGAGGAGCGGTAGGGTGGAAAAAAGTCAAAAAAAAAAAAAAAAATTTTTTAAAGGATGTTTTCCCTTTCGGTTTTCCTATTTCCGGTGATAAAAAGGGGGAAAAAAGTAAGTGGTTTTGTTTTTTTCCGTAAGGAGAGAGGGAAAATGTGAAATAGATTATAAAAAAAAAGAAAATTTTTTTTCTCCTTTAGGGAGCTTTTTAACTAATTTTGGTGGTTAGTTTGCCGGAAAAGATGATTAGGAAGTGTTTCGGGGGTAAGGAGAAGGAGGAGAGAGCAAAAAAAAAGTAATTTTAAGAAAAAGGTGTAAAGCGCGTTCTTTAGGCATATAGTGTCGGAAAAACGGAGTGTGTGTGGGTAGGTGTATGTGTACGCGTATTCACGGCGGAAAAAAGGTAATTTGTAAAAAATGAAACTTGAGCGCGCTTAGCGGCATTTTAGGGCACTTTAAGTCGGAATTTCGAATAAAAAAGGTAAGTGGTAATTTTTCCGATTACGAGGAGCGGTAGGGTGGAAAAAAGTCAAAAAAAAAAAAAAAAATTTTTTTAAAAGGACGTTTTCCCTTGCGGTTTTCCTATTTCCGGTGATAAAAAGGGGGAAAAAAGTAAGTGGTTTTGTTTTTTTCCGTAAGGGGAGAGGGAAAATGTGAAATAGATTATAAAAAAAAGAGAATTTTTTTCTCCTTTAGGGAGCTTTTTAACTAATTTTGGTGGTTAGTTTGCCGGAAAAGATGATTAGGAAGTGTTTCGGGGGTAAGGAGAAGAAGTAGAGAGCAAAAAAAAAGTAATTTTAAGAAAAAGGTGTAAAGCGCGTTTTTTTAGGCATAATGTGTCGGAAAAACGGAGTGTGTGTGGGTAGGTGTATGTGTTCGCGTAATCACGGCGGAAAAAAGGTAATTTGTAAAAAATGAAACTTGAGCGCGCTTAGCGGCATTTTAGGGCCCTTTAAGTCGGAATTTTGAAAAAAAAGGTAAGTGGTAATTTTTCCGATTACGAGGAGCGGTAGGGTGGAAAAAAGTCAAAAAAAAAAAAAATTTTTTTTAAAGGACGTTTTCCCTTGCGGTTTTCCTATTTCCGGTGATAAAAAGGGGGA
>JAWDGP010006071.1:0-2500 GCA_033675545.1 Elysia crispata
GGGAGAGATTGAGAGAAAGAGACAGAGAGAAATAGACAGGGATATAGAGATACAGAGAGAGACAGATATAGAGACAGAGATGCAGAGAGAGAGAGAGAGAAAGAGAGAAAGAGAGAGAGTTGATTAATATCTCCACAGGAGGTATTGGCCGCTTCCCACCACGCCAAATGCTCACATAAATTTCTCCGCCTCAGATCACACAGAACTCACTCGTTCATCTCTCAGACATGGAGGTGACAATTCTTTTCATGATGCTCTTTGCACGCAAGTTAGAGCTTTTATTAGTGTGTTTGCTAGTCTGGCTGCCGAGTAGAAACGCTTACTGTGATAGACTTGCTTCGTCTCTACGTCTGCCTACCATCCACGATTTTTTTCCTTTACCTTTTAATTTAGTATTTTCTTTTAACTTACATCTAAGCAGTTACCGACTGACGTGACAGCCTGCAGAAAAGTCCTCACATGTAGACTAGATGGTAGAAGAGGAAGGGGCAGACCCACGCGTCAGTGGTAGGACGACATCAAAGGATGGACTTGGAAACCAGACCCACGCGTCAGTTGTACGACGACATCAAAGGATGGACTTGGCAACCAGACCCACGCGTCAGTTGTACGACGACATCAAAGGATGGACTTGGCAACCAGACCCACGCGTCAGTGGTACGACGACATCAAAGGATGGACTTGGCAACCAGACCCACGCGTCAGTGGTACGACGACATCAAAGGATGGACTTGGCAACCACACCTACACGAACATCAAGCTAGCCCAGGATCGTTTGACTTGGAGAAGCGTGGCAAGTCGACCCTAGAATGGCCCTCATTCCCTCAACAGCCTGAATGGGAAGGGCAACAATAATAAAAACAACAACACCAGCAACAACAGTTATCGATGCTTGTGTAGTATTTACCTTCCTGAATGAGTAAAAGGTATAAATTCCTTCACTTACCTATTTATTTCGCGGTTTATAATACAGAATATCTATCTATCTTTGTTTATATCAATGCACACACTAATCAATCCATGTATCTACACATCTTTATACTTATTTATAGAGATATCTTTCTTTCTATCTTTCAAAATGTAGTCTATCTTTCTGTCTGAGTGCTAATTGTCTATTTATATATGAACTAAACTCCTTATCACTAAAAAATGTATAGTAATTGTAAATCAGCTTAATTATTCCATTGTTTGTAAAAATGTCTGCTCTGAATTATCTATCTATCTATCTATCTATCTATCTATCTATCTATCTATCTATCTATCTATCTATCTATCTGTCTATCTATTACTTTATCTGTCTATCCATTTATCTACTTATCGACATGTCTCTCCATTTATCGATTTATCTACTTATCTAGCTATCTATCTATTTATCTATCCATTTATCTATCTATCTATCTATCTATCTATCTATCTATCTATGTATCCATTGATCTATCTATCCAACTATTTATCTATCATTAAAATAGGCCTATCTAAGTACCTCTTCGTTTAAAGTCATATCCATCTACATCTTTATAAATCTATCCGTCACCTAATCAATAAATGTATCGTAGCTATCTATATATCTATTTGTCTCTCTGTCTATCTGTCTATCTATCTATCTATCTATCTATCCATCCATCCATTTTATCTATCTATCTATCTATCTATCTATCTATCTATCTATCTATCTATCTATCTATCTATCTATCTATCTATCTGTCTATCTATTTATCTATCTATCTACCGCATCTTTTAACATCTGTGATGTTGGGAATTTTCTATTCGTTCCACTAAAAAACCCATGTATTATACCTTTCTGACCTTTCTACCATCCACCAGGAGCGCTGGTAGCCATTAAAGATATCCAAGGACTCCAAGGGCACGATGGGAAGGCTGCAGCTCCCTGGTTTTGAACTTTGCATGTTGTAAAACATGAACTTTTTTTGTGTGGATGAGAAATTCGTTCCGTACTGTGTGATGTTATAAATCATTCATCATTCCCATGAACCCCACTAAGGAAGGAGACAAAATTAATATCATATGCATTGAAAAAAAAAACTCATTTTTGAAACAGGTATGCAGTAAATTAACATGATATACATGCAATTAAAAAATGAATAAATTAACCGGGATGACCAATCTATAACGTGGTCTTTCATGTATGTTAACGAATGAAAATTTATGATAATTAGTTTTAACGTTAGGCGGTATTTGCATTTCATGGACGGATTACTAGAAATTAAAATGTGTTGAGTCGATACACTTGTCTGACTTTCAGAAATGAAAGACTCCAGTTCCTGGTTAATACAGTTGCCATATGAATGTTAATTACACATCAAGCCGTTGATAGATATCTGGATAATATAATAAATGCAAATACCGAATAACATATCACGGTTGATAAAGTTTCTGATATAGATATGTAAATGCAAGTGAGGGTTTAGGTAGCTGGGTTTGGGCATCCACCATGACTAAGTTCGTTTAAAACAAATATGGGCCGTGTTGGATTAATAAT
>JAWDGP010006071.1:15000-25000 GCA_033675545.1 Elysia crispata
ATTTTCATAGAGCACTACTATTTCCGTGCATGGAAGTGCCAACTCATATTTTATTGCTACTTTTAATATATCAATTACTTACATCTCAAAAAACAAGAGACACAAAAAAATAGCTTCTATTCTTGATCAAAGAAATAATGAATTGCAACGATCATTTATCTAATGCAATGCCAATAAGAATAGTTAACTTATTTGCAAAATCCAAACCTATTTACAGGTTGTTTTTTTTTAAACATTCATTATCATCTAGGTTTAAGTAACTGCGTGGCTAAGAATTCCATCAAGGCAGTGTACTTTTATGCACTTAATGCGAAAATTCACAGCTTTCTGATAAGTGGTGAAAAGGATCTAAAAACAGATTGGGGAAATACAGAATCAGTCGATTTCATTTATTGCATTTTCTTGTTCTTTCTGCGCCTACTCCTTCTCCTTACCTTCATCCCTAAAACTTTTGTTTCGCCTCGTTCGTTCATTTCTTCTTTTTTTTCTTTCTTTATTTTTTTCTTGTTACCTCTTCTTCTTCTTTCTCCACTCCTCCTCTTACTTATCCCTCCTTCTTTTCCTTTTCCCTTCTTCTTCTTCTTCTTCTTCTTCTTCTTCTTCTTCTTCTTCTTCTTCTTCTTCTTCTTCTTCTTCTTCTTCTTCTTCTTCTTCTTCTTCTTCTTCTTCTGCTCCTCCTCCTCCTCCTCCTCCTACTTCTCCCGTCTTATTCTTCCTTATCTTTACTGTCACCTTTAATTCCTCAATATTTTTGGCTAGTTATCCCATAAAATAATTACATTTCTCACAAAATTCTGTTTGGCCACTTTACCTCTAGCGAGGGTAAGCCCATGTGCCCTCCTTCTAGTGGTCCGTAATTCTGTTTCGAATGAGGAATGGGTCTGACCAGGCCACTCTCTGCCGGACCAAGATGCTGCTGCTGTTGTTGTTGTTGTTGTTGTTGATGTTGCTGTTGTTGTTGTTGTTGTTGATGTTGCTCGTGCTGCTGACGTCTCTGCTTCTCTTGCTCCAGCTGCGGCGGCTGTTGGCTCTGAAGCTGCTGCTGGTAGTGTAAGTAGGACCGCTTCATGTAGCTGTCCTGAACAGCTTGAGGCTGAAATTTTAGATCTGGTGGAGGTCTGACCGGAGGAACTCCCCCTCGCCTCACTTCTCCCTGTTCTGGGCCAACAGTGCCGGAATTGGGGTACTGGGCCCCTGGGGAGAAGCCTTGCTTGGAGCTCAGCATGTACGGCGTGGGGAATATACCCTGAGGAGGAGGGGGGCCAGGAACAAGGTACCCTGTTGACACAGACGCCATGTGCTGGTGTTGTTGATCCTGTTTTGAATTGAGCATAATTTCTGATTGCCGTTGGAAAGACGCTCCCGGCTGGCCGCCTATCGCCGCAGGTCCTAATCTCGCCATCGTGGTCTCCAGCTCGGGGTGCGTCCGTTTTTGGCGTTTTTCAGGGATGGTTTCAGATGGTGCGAGATGAGGCGGATATCCCTGAGGCTGGCTGGAGAAGTTTTGCATCCCGTGCTGGACGCCTTCGTACGTCAGATCTCCAGGGCGAGGTGCAGGGATCTTTGAGCTTGCGTTGGCGTCAGCGTCACGTTGTGGGTCATATCCGAAACCTCTGGCGTATTCGTGTGAATAGATCATCCTAGCGCTGGGGGATGCCTCGCTAAGAGATACTGGTGGTCCCGAGAGCTGGCCTCCAACAGGGATATTCCCTTCTGGTCTCTGGTATCGCAGTCTATGCTGAGCTACTGAAGATATACTCGGTCGTACATGTTCTTGCAGCTTTGGCATGGAGGAGACATTTCCTGAAGCCATACCGTCAGTATCTGTAGTGAAGAGGTGCATGCCTGTGGTATTCATCACCGAGTCCCGGGTGAGATTGCGGGGACGAATGGTAAGGAAGCCTCCAGGTCGAGCTCGATCTTTGTCAAAGCTGCCTGACAGTCGCTTGCTGGAACCAGATGGTATCTCCGCAGGGTGTTTATGCGGTATTGTAGAGGAGGGCGCCATTGGAAGAAAGGCTGGGCTGCTGCCAACCAGCATCGGGTGTCCGTTAGGGTAGGGAATTCTCGCGTGTGGTACAGGGTCAGACTGGCGTCCCTGCTGATGCAGGTTTTCCTGGAATGATATGGAGTCCGTGGTCGGTCCTTCTTGATATGATGGTGCACCTGGTCTCGGAATGTTGTGATCTGAGGAATAAGCCTGCCCGAGAGGGTATGCACCTTTCATTGAGTGACCATTGTCCACAGAAAGATCAAGAGCAGATGTATCTCTCGATCGTTTCCTGGCTAGAGTTTTGAATGCACTCCGCTTGCTGCCCACACCTGTCTTGGCCTCCTCTGGAGTTGCGCTGGGTATAAGATCAGGTCTGAGTGGGTTGTTACCATAGGAACGATTGCTTTGACTGACTGCCTGGGGAGTTGCCATGCGGTTTTGAGACTGCATGGACGTCGCCAGGTGTGCTGTATGCTCTTGGAGGGGAAAACTCATTACGGCCGACGTTAAGCGCATAAGATTCTGGTCGCGATAACTCTGAGGCACCGATGACTTTGGCTGAGGGAAAGATCTGTAGCGCATGTCAACCTCTTGGTCCTCCCCAGGGCCCGTCTGAGCTTTATGATGAGTTATTGGCTCCGTTAAGTCAAGCGATGTCCTTCGAGCGATGGGTGGTGCTTCTTTTAGATCCTTCTCCCTAAGATTTGACGCTGCGTTTTTGCTAACAATCGCGTAGTCAGGGTATGGCACTCTTGTGCTACTCACATAGTTTAACGGCGTCGCTAGGGCATTGCTATGACCAGAACTAACAGCGGTGGAAACACCTGAATTCGATCGGGGAAGTTTGTAGGATGGTGAAGTTGCCGGGGAAACATTCGTGTTGCTTGCACTGCCCGGCACTATCAGACTTCCCGCAGCTTGGAACGGCCTCTGGTTGTGGGCCGGGAGAGGAGAGCTGTCCGTGCTGCTTTTCCGGCGGTTTTCTGCAGATACAATGAAAGGCGGCTCCAGTACAGCTACGTCCCGCCGATGATACGCTCCAGTGGCGAGCCGTGTGGCGCTCCCGACCTCTCCTGGGAAATCTGGATCGAAGTCCACAAGAGCTGCGGTGTCCGTGGGTGCCTGGTGAGCGGTGGCTGGCGTTTCGGACCTGTCCGGGGATCCTGCGACTGGTATCAGAGATTTCTCCACGCCTTCAACCTCTGTTTCTGATTTAAGTATGAGTGCATTCTGTGAGCTTGCTGAAGTTACGGTTTGGTTATTCTCGCCAGTCCTGGATATCGTGGTGTGTACTTCAGCGAGACAAGACGCCGAAGTAGATCTTATTGAAATCTCCCCAGGACTAGCGGATTTGTCATCAGTCGATTGAACCACAGATAAGTCCGTATGATGAGACATTTCAGTTGGTGCTGCATTGCGTGGGTCATCTTTTGCTGCCTCAAATGGACTAAGAGCTTCGTCTGTTTTGACGACTACGTCACACAAGTCTGGGATTTCTTTGTGTCGACCTATCTCACTGCAGGTGGGGGCCCCCGGCTCGGGACATTCATTCTCCTCAGTGTCCTCAACTATTTCTACTTTCATTTCATCTTTACAAACCAGAGCTATATCCTCTTGCCCTGGTGCATCCCCGTTAATTTTGTCCTGAGATTCACTCATGCAGGAGATCTTTTCTTCCCACTTCCCTGGACAACTTTCTTTTCCTCCCGCCCTAGAACCTGCAGAAACGGTCTTAATCTCCATTGCAGCTTCAGGGGTATCACTGCTTTCAATAGGCTTGTCGTGTTTCTCAGATTCACCTGGTCCATTGGACTTACTTTCAGTAACAGAACCACCATGAGGCGAGGTGTCTTCTGCTTCTTCGATGATTTCCATCTTGACCTCCGCGGAAGCTGTACATTCTGAGTTCTCTTGAAACGCCGAGTTGGTTGAGGTGATCGTCTTCCCGTCTGTAGAGGAAGACTCCACTGGTGCGGTTTCAGAAAAGCTTGAATCGTCTTCCAGGATTTCTTTCTTTAGTTTTAGAGTATAAGAAACAGTTGTGGCGGGTAGGCTAGCAGAATTTTCAGGAGTTATATCCGCAGCAGGCACTTGTGTTAATGACTTCGTGGCACAAGCAGTGGATGATCTTGAAAATGTAGCCGATGAAGTTACACTTATATCAACAGATTTCGATTGTGCCTGTGTGGTACTGGTGGAGTCTGGTATATCTAAGTTATTTGAGCTGTGAGTTGAAATATTTGCATTGCATTGAACTGAAGAAGGAATTGAAACCGATGACGTTGTGGTGGTTTGAACTGCAGGTACTGTGGCTGTCGAGGCTAGAGCACTAGCTGAGCTTTCTGAGAAAGAACTGTTTGAGTTTGTCGACATCGAAGGCGGTGAGGAAGCTGTTGCCATATTCTGCGCGTTTGTTACTGACTGCGATGAAGTAGATATAGGATTAGTTGTGCTTGGTGAGGATGTGACCACCACGCTTGATGTTGTCGCTGTTGTCACTGTTGTGAGTGTATTCGTTGCCGTTGTTGGTATTGATAGGCCAGACTGTGAAACGGTCAGTACCTGGGAAGATGTCGCAATGGTCTCTGAACAATGCCTAGGTGACCCCGTAGCCTGCAATGAGTGCCCACTTAAACTTGAAGGGAGTCTAGAAGAATTCCCCTTTTCTGCGCTGAGGTTGAGTGGAACAAGATCCATACCGTTGTGCCCACTAGCACCTTTCTGAGAGGGAGTTGCCCTTTCTACGCCTAAATCTTGATTTGCCGTGCGTGAGCTTGGCAGACTTTCTTTCCCACTCTTGCTGAGATTAGTAGCAGCCTGCAGTCGATTCGTTGGGTAGTGCTCCTTGCTCGCTATATGATAAGGAACATAATGGCGTATGGTGGATTCATCGTATTTGCCCGAGAGAGGCCCTGCAGAGGCTGCAGAAGATGACAGTAAACTTCCAAAATGCCTAGCTTGATAGACACTTGCTTCCTTCTGCCTGTTCATACTAATGCTACAGTTTGTCCCATCACCCAGACTTGTAGCACGATTGTCGATCGAAACCATTTGGTTTTGTGGTCCCAAACCCATCTGTTGACCCTTGAGCATCATTTCTCGTCGGGCTTTCTTGATTTCCATGACGCGTAACATCTCAGCCTTGCGCTTCCTCATGATGGCCACCTGCATCTGTTCCCTGGCCTTGCGCTCCGCCAGCTTTTCGAGGGCTTTGAACTCCAGCAGGTGTTGTTGGAATTCTTGGTCCAGCTCCGCATCGCTCATGGTGAGGGCTGAGGATGTTGTCACGTGGTACGGGCTTGTTACCCCCACAATTCCATCGGAACAGTTGGAACCTGTAGACAGAACGCTGCTGCTGCCAGGGTGACACTCTCTAGACGTGTCCGTGATCGTGCTGCTGAGCGACGTGGTATCTCTCACGCTTGTGGCGTGGCTAAACCCTTCAGGCCCTATAGGTTCGGACGTGATGATTTGGTTCCGCTGGAGATTTGATGAAGTAGCGGCCTTGCCGGGGAGTTGGGCAGAAGACCTGATCTGAGCGTGGCTTGTCGTCAACTGCGCTAAGCCTGGTCCATGCGACGCCGACCCATCTCTCTCGACTGCCACGGCTGTGGGGTCTGTGTCCGAGACAAAGACAGCCGGGCCTGTTTCTGACGATGCTTTGATGGCGAGCCCAGCACTGTCGTGGATTCGACCACGATAGGCACGATGTTCAGGCGCCGCTGTAGTGAAAGAGCTCATGCTGTGGGAACTATCGCCTGAAGGTGTGGGTTCAAAATCTTCTATGCCCGGGGTTGAGGATACTTTAAGATCTAGAAGACCCGGGTGTAAGCCATGGTACTGATGGTGACCGACGGGATACAATTGTCCATTCATTCCTAAGGCAAGTCCACTCATTTGACGCAATGGTTTCGAGTGGGCAGGAGGAGACAAGGCCACAGCTGGACCTGAGGTGACCACACCTGGTGTTGGTGGTGAATGAGATGACCGGTGTGTCTGTACTTGTGGTAGGACCATCTGGACAGGCAGGTGACCCCTTGACCGGGAAACACATGAACTGGATGTTGAACATTCTGTAGAAAAGCAAAAACCAATCATTTGTGATTATTTTTCCTGAGGTTTTGTACATACCTTTCTCGGTATTTATGCATAAGATAAGCACACCTAATCGTTTCTTAATACGGGGTCTACTAAAGAAATTCAGGACACACCTTGTTCTTAACAAATACCCCATGAGTTTCTTTTTTTTCCCTCTGAGTATATTTCAGCCGTGTTTAATACTGTACGATAGTAAGAAACTGAAAATGATCTACTCTTCTTGCTTCAAAATTATAATCATTTGAACAAAGGAGTCGTGATAAGGAGCAAATCAGATGCGTTTAAAGTTTACATAAAAATCAAATCTCCTGAGCATTTCACATGATAATAAAACAAACAAAACCCAACTATTTTTACTCATACTTTTCAAAATCGTAATATTCATTCCGTCCTTCTTGTCTTGGAAAGGAAAATGCAAACGTTTACATCGATCACGAAGCTCAGCTTACCTGACTTTTTCAGGCACAGATCCAAGGGGAAGGCTTCGCTTTGAGTCATGGACTCCACGATCTTCTCTGACGCACTATGGTTGACATCCAGTGGAGCTTTCGATGTGTTTGTTGCATTTCCAGAAAATTCCGACAGGACTTCCTGAGGCGAGAACCTTTGACCTTGACATTGTTCTTTCTCACTGCGACAAGAGTTTTTCGCTTCGATGGGCTTTTCGGAATTGTCCTCTGGTGTTTGTTTGGCCTTTTGCGTGCCGCCAGATATCGTACCCGAGGCCATGGCGTCACAGCTGCGTACAGCTTTGTCTGCATCTTTTTCATGAGCTTCCGCGCATGCGCTGTTGGTGTTTCTGGATGGTGGCGCCACTGTTGTGGAGGTTGAAAAATCTAGAGCGGATTCTGACGCATGTTGCCGTACACCAGTCTCAGACTCTCTGAGACAACCACGAGAAGACGCTGTGGTCGGTTTCGGGAAACTCTCAGTCGCCAGGCTGTTGGTTCCGGTTCCAAGTTCCGGCTGGCTCGAAACTTTGTCTTGAGTTTTGACTTCCGGCGTTGGCTGATTTTCACCGTTGGTCGCGAGGTTGCCAGGGCCGGATGTGCTGTCTTTGGCTAACGTCTGCTCCGTGAGGGACTGGCAAGTCTGTCCCTGAATCGTAGAATCTGATCCTAAATTTTGTTCCGTCAAAGCGGGGCTCGAGGAGGACCAGCTGTGAAAGAGAATTGGATATTTGTAAGATCAGTGTACAGTTTTATATATATATAAGAGAGAGACAGAGAGACAGAGACAGACAGACAGACAGACAGAGACAGAGACAGAGACAGAGACAGACAGACAGACAGACAGACAGAGAAAGAGAGATAGACAGAGACAGAGACAGAGACAGACAGACAGAGATAGAGACAGAGACAGAGACAGAGACAGAGACAGAGACAGAGAGAGAGAGAGAGAGAGAGAGAGAGAGAGACGAACAGACACAGAGACATACATGCATACAGACAGTCAGACATAGAGACAGACAGAGTTTTGTACGGCGTATTTATTGCTGAGATAAATAAATGATAATTAAGCAGCCACTAGTTTGTCAGAAAATCTCTCGATTATTTGAGATAGAGCTTAAGAATTTTGCTCATTTTAACTTGGATACCGCGGCATTTTAATGGCTGGTCAAGCATCGGCTGTCGCGAGACACTGTATGCGATTTGTGTTTGACCTAGTCTAAACCTCATGCTTTGCTAATCATTGATCGGTTAGAGTATAGGGGGTAGGTCTCACGCTGAACTCGCCATCCGCTGCTCGTGTATAAAGTAGTCTGAGTAAGGAGAGCAATAGATTGGAAGTAAGGGAAGGGGTAGGGGAGAGATAGAAAGAGAGAGAGAGAGATAGAAAGAGAGAAGGAGAGAAAGTGAGACGGAGAGAAGAGGGGGGGGGAGAGGGATATGGTGGAATGGAGAGGGCGAGATAGAATGACGGAGATGAAAGATAAATAAAACCGTCAACAAAACAAAAAAGGAAAAGGGAAAGGAAGAATAAAATAAGATGAGAAGAGAGAGAGAAGGGCGATCAACGAGTAGATAAATAGTCTTTTTTTTCACAAGTCTAACAATTCGTTTCCAGTAATGCTTTTAGTATTTCCATACCGAGCTAAAGATTAATCTATTTATAAACATTTCCATTGGCTCAAAGTTCAAGAGAATTAGAGAGCTTGTATGGTCAGAGCGTTAACATCCAACATGTGAAATCTTATTAATACATGCACTTTCCACAGGCAAATTAAACACGGTAAAGTGTTAGACTACTAAAGCTGAGGTGCGAAAAATAACTGATAACAAGAAAAGAATTGTAGAAAGCGTATTTAGCTAATTTCGTAAAATCAACTTTTAGTTTACATTCGATCATATGGTAGATACCATAAATGTATTTAAAAAAAAAAAGTTGCAGCTGTTTATACCCACAGAGAAAAGGCGCCTCTAAGCACTTATATCTTCGTGCGTCCACAAATTATTTTAATGGGTGTTTAGAATAATATTGGAATATTTTGGGAAACATCAGAACTAGCTGTTTCCAAGTATTGATTCGGTGAAGAAAAAAGTCTTTATCACCTTAACACATTAAGGAAAAGAAAATTCAGTAAAGCCTTGTTTAGATTGTTAGGTAGATTGAGAGGGAGAGAGAGAGAGAAAGTGAGAGAGAGAGAGAGAGAGAGAGAGAGAGAGAGAGAGAGAGAGAGAGAGAGAGAGAGAGAGAGAGAGAGAGAGAGAGAGAGAGGAGGTAGAAAGACAGTGAGATAATTAAAAGAGACTGCGAGATATGTGTGTGTGTGTATATATATATATATATATAGAGAGAGAGAGAGAAAGAGAGAGAGAGAGAGAGAGAGAGGAGGTAGAAAGACAGTGAGATAAATAAAAGAGACTGCGAGATATGTGTGTGTGTGTATATATATATATATATATATTTAGAGAGAGAGAGAGAGAGCTACACAGTGAGATAAATAAAATGAGACTGAGAGAGAGAAAGAGAGAGAGAGAGAGAGAGAGAGAGAGAGAGAGAGGAGGTAGAAAGACAGTGAGATAATTAAAAGAGACTGCGAGATATGTGTGTGTGTGTGTGTATATATATATATATATATATATATATATATAGAGAGAGAGAGAGAGAGAGAGAGAGAGGAGGTAGAAAGACAGTGAGATAATTAAAAGAGACTGCGAGATATGTGTGTGTGTGTATATATATATATATATAGAGAGAGAGAGAAAGAGGGAGAGAGAGGAGGTAGAAAGACAGTGAGATAATTAAAAGAGACTGCGAGATATGCGTGTGTATGTGTATATATATATATATATATATATATATATAGAGAGAGAGAGAGAGAGAGAGAGAGAGAGAGAGCTACACAGTGAGATAAATAAAATGAGACTGAGAGAGAGAAAGAGATAACTAGATGGTGAGCAACAATTAAAGAAAGTAGGATGTTTTAAATGTAACTTATCATCCCCTCGATCATATACAATTATTATATGATTGAGCTCCTACATTGTTTAGTTAGGAGATAAAACAACTTAATGCTGAATAATTTTAGAATTAATAACGGGATACAGCTAATTTTGTACTTTCTCAATCTATATTTATAATTCCCCCTAAACGTTCTTAGTGAAGAATTACCGCAAAAGTCACATGACGTACTAGCTGGTGTACTGCCTTCTGCAAACTTCCGGTTTCTTATTTTCGAACTTGAATTTAGCGTTTTAAAGAATCTGAAAATGGCATGAGGTATTTCACAATTAAGGAACTATTTTGGAGTGAATGTCGACTTTGTCTCACACCATTGCAGCTACCGACATCTTGTATATATCCACAAACATGAGCTTCGATCAGGAAGCAGCGATTTAGGCCGACTTCTTCGTTCTCCTTTTTCGACCTTTGATCTGTGTCGCTCAACGGTGTTCTAATAATAGC
>JAWDGP010006071.1:30000-62500 GCA_033675545.1 Elysia crispata
GAGGAACTTTTGAGCTATAAAATCCCTGGCGCTTATAGAACAAGATATCAATGTTATAAAACTTAGATTGTGAAAATTCAACAAATCAAGCTCTGAAATCGGGTAAACTTGGCGAGAAATCAGACCCGACATCGTATTATCTATAACACACACACACACACACACAGACACAGACTAATGATATTAAATCTTCAAACTTAACAGGAAATTAAATTCCTGACTCATAAATTATGTTGGGCTTTTTTTTTTTTTCGAATTCATTCAATTAGTGCAACGTAAAGAAAAATAACTTATCCAAATTTGTATCATTTCAAACTGAAATCAGATGTTTTAAAATCTTTAAAGATAAAAAACAGGTTATCAGCAGATCTGTCGGGAACGTTTTTTATATAATTATAATTTATCGTAATTACTTTGCCGCACGCATTTTCCAAAAAAAAAAATCAAATGAAAAAAAAAAGAAATAGACATAGACCAAGAAGAATAATTATTATACAACATGATACATACGAGATTTTTTTTTTTAAGCTAGGAACCGTTATCTCTCACCTCATGGTCACGTGGGTCCCTGTACCATGACTGTAGCCGGCATACGGTGCGGCAGTGAAGTGGCTGGATTCACTGGGCTGCGTGTGCTGCTGCTGCTGGGAACCTGGGGTGAGAGGTTGAGACAGAGACGTGACAAGCCCGCCTCGCCCTGGTGCGCGGCCCGTGTACCAGTTACCGTCAGCAGCAGACGGGGAGAATCGGTCTGTCCAGTCCCCCACTCCTCGCCCAGACTGTGGCGTGGGGATATATCCGTTAGCGGTCGCCACGAAGGGGCACGCGTCACGGCAATCTTGCGGTTCTAGAGAGTTTGAGATGAACTGTAAGTTCCCGTTCTGATTTAGTTTTGATTGGCTCGTGGAAGTTCGGCAGTTACTTCTCCTGCTTGTGGCAAATTCCACATTTAATCCTGAGTTAGAAGGTTTGCAAGATTCCACATGGAATCCTGAGTTAGAAGGTTTGCAAGATTCTACATGGAATCCTGAGTTAGAAGGTTTGCCAGCTAAGTAGGACGAGCCGTGAGAAGAAACCGTCGAGAGAGAAGCGCAGCTGTCACGTCCTCTAGGAAGGTTTGCAGAACTTTCTGACGAGCCCACAGGGAAGTGAAGGGAGGTTGATGGTGTTGCTAAGGAGGCATTTGCTGCTGAAGTTGATGACGAAGATGTAGTTAAAGATGAGGAGGTTGTAGCTGAGGCAGGCCGAGTGGGTGTGGTGTAGGAATTTCTCTGAAGAATTTTCTGCTCTAGCCAGTTATACCTGGGCAACTCCTGCAAGATGCGCGCCGCGCTCGACTGGTTCAGGATTTGTTCGGCGCTGGGCTCTGAAACAGAAAACATCGAACTGTTAACCGCATACAGGATAAATCTCTTTGGAGAATCTATAACCAGTTAGATGAAATATAAAAAATGGTTCATCCAAACATTGAAGTTCAGGGTTTGCTCGGCGCTGGGCTCTGAAACAGAAAACATCGAACTGTTAACCGCATACAGGATAAATCTCTTTGGAGAATCTATAACCAGTTAGATGAAATATAAAAAATAGTTCATCCAAACATTGAAGTTCAGGGTTTGCTCGGCGCTGGGCTCTGAAACAGAAAACATCGAACTGTTAACCGCATACAGGATAAATCTCTTTGGAGAATCTATAACCAGTTAGATGAAATATAAAAAATAGTTCATCCAAACATTGAAGTTCAGGGTTTGCTCGGCGCTGGGCTTTGAAACAGAAAACATCGAACTGTTAACCACATACAGGATAAATCACTATGGAGAAATAGTTCATCCTAAAATTGAAGCTAAGGATTTGAAGGAAGAAGTCATTTTGAGAAGACAAAAAAAAAAGGCAATAATCTCTTAAGCTTTTCAGACGTATGATGAAAATGATAGGCACGGATAAACAAGATTGACGCAAAGAACGATAGATAGATAGATAGATAGATAGATAGATAGATAGATAGATAGAAAGATAGATAGATACGATATCTCGTATGTAGATAGATAGATAGATAGATAGACAGATAGATAGATGTCAAAAGGAATAACTTAATTTATATCTAGTGGTCTGAGAAAATTTTCAACTGACACACAAGCCTCAATTATTTCTTGCCTCAGTTTCCGCACAACTGTGTTACCGAGAATAACCCTCTTGTAATTATGTTGACTCCATGAACACTGACAAGTCACGAGAACTTTTTCATGAATGTGAAAAAACCTGATAGTGTTTTGATCTTATCTCCACCTGATCCAAAAATCGTTTTTTCACATACATCAATCCTCTAGTAAGATGAGCCATGGTGGGAATATTTCAATTCCTACCGAAGGCAGTGAGAATGATTGCCTGGACCTAATTAAGATAGGCATAGATTGAACCAGATTGAACATTTCCTCCACGTGGCTCGTTACATTTATCTTTTTGATAAAAAGGTTTTTAAAATACTCATGAAGGACTAAAAGATAAAGTCAAAAAGGAAAAAATGCTGAAGCTAGACTTTTAAAAAAATATAGGGTTTTTTTGTGGTCTAACCTTATTAAACAAGCCTTTTTGTTCTAGAAAATTCATTATTTTTTTCTTTCTTTCCTTTTTTTATTAGAACTTTTTAATTTTAAAACTTTCATCTCCTTAAGTTTATCATTAAAACGTAAAAAAAAAAAAATTCGCAAAACTTTAACCTGCAAAAAAAAATAAAAGAAACCAACACATAATAAACACTTAGTCTTGCCATGCTTGTACAGTCTTTACAAGCGCGACAAAGTACTTATTTTGGGGGAAAATAATAACATAGTATGCACGAGTAGAGATTGTACCGAATGACTTCACAAATTTAAACGTCCGTCAGAAATGAGGCGATCAAAATGTATTACTTATCAAATTTAGATTGGGGGGGACGATTGAGAATATTGCATATATTCTATCGCTTTTGAATACCTTTTTTTTAATTTTTTCAATTACTTCTTTCTCTAAAAGAAATATCTTTCCAGGCCTTGTATATATTGCACATCATAACCCGAAACATTCATTTCTGTCATTTCGGATGTAAAATAAAATGAACACGTGCCGCTATTTTCCTAGTTTAATGCTTAAAAGCTGTTGCCTTGTGCGGTTTGCGGAGATATTACAAAATCTTCCTACACAAAAGTTATCTCTTCTTTGCCTGTATTATAAAGAAATACTCAAGAGCTTAAATCTCGGGGGTGATCTGCTCTTACCCTACTTAGATCGGTAACCGTTGATATCTACATGTTTAAATGTACAGTAATTGTTATTTGTTGTTTATTCATTCGGAAATTTTCTCAGTCGGCAAATGTAGACGATAAACCCTAACGTTCCTTTTTACTACTTTATAGGGAATGCGACTTGACCAAGAGTTATGCCACCTAGTTGGGAGTCATGAGCTCTACTTTAACCTGTTTGCTAGCGTATCAAGCGATAGCGTCTGCGAGAAAGCACAATGGTGTGAAATTTGAAGTAAAAAAAGAAAACGCAATTACTATTTACACGAGAAAACGTTTACAATAAAATTATTTAGTTTTGCTTAGTTCTTCAAAAATGATTTTGGTTGTTGAACAGGACTCGAGAATTCTAACAAAGGGACATAACGCTTTTTATGAAATCGCATTCCCAATATAACTGACTTCAAAATACTATTTGTTTCGAGGTCCGATGGTTATTACAATGACATTACAGCGCAGTGACATGCATGTCATCAGCTCTCATCCATTCCACCGTGTAACTATCTCTAGATGGATGGAGAGGATGCTACGGGCTACGACTATCTAGAGATGGATGGAGAGGATGCTACGGGCTACGACTATCTAGAGATGGATGGAGAGGGTGCTACGGGCTACGACTATCTAGAGATGGATGGAGAGGGTGCTACGGGCTACGACTATCTAGAGATGGATGGAGAGGATGCTACGGGCTACGACTATCTAGAGATAGATGGAGAGGATGCTACGGGCTACGACTATCTAGAGATGGATGGAGAGGATGCTACGGGCTACGACTATCTAGAGATGGATGGAGAGGATGCTACGGGCTACGACTATCTAGAGATGGATGGAGAGGATGCTACGGGCTACGACTATCTAGAGATGGATGGAGAGGATGCTACGGGCTACGACTATCTAGAGATGGATGGAGAGGATGCTACGGGCTACGACTATCTAGAGATGGATGGAGAGGGTGCTACGGGCTACGACTATCTAGAGATGGATGGAGAGGATGCTACGGGCCCCGACTATCTAGAGATGGATGGAGAGGATGCTACGGGCTACGACTATCTAGAGATGGATGGAGAGGATGCTACGGGCTACGACTATCTAGAGATGGATGGAGAGGATGCTACGGGCTACGACTATCTAGAGATGGATGGAGAGGATGCTACGGGCTACGACTATCTAGAGATGGATGGAGAGGATGCTACGGGCTACGACTATCTAGAGATGGATGGAGAGGATGCTACGGGCTACGACTATCTAGAGATGGATGGAGAGGATGCTACGGGCTACGACTATCTAGAGATGGATGGAGAGGATGCTACGGGCTACGACTATCTAGAGATGGATGGAGAGGATGCTACGGGCTACGACTATCTAGAGATGGATGGAGAGGATGCTACGGGCTACGACTATCTAGAGATGGATGGAGAGGATGCTACGGGCTACGACTATCTAGAGATGGATGGAGAGGATGCTACGGGCTTCGACTATCTCTAGATGGATGGAGAGAATGCTACGGGCTACGACTATCTAGAGATAGATGGAGAGGATGCTACGGGCTACGACTATCTAGAGATAGATGGAGAGGATGCTACGGGCTACGACTATCTAGAGATGGATGGAGAGGATGCTACGGGCTACGACTATCTAGAGATAGATGGAGAGGGTGCTACGGGCTACGACTATCTAGAGATGGATAGAGAGGGTGCTACGGGCTACGACTTCCGGTTTACTGATGTGGAGGGCAAGAAGCGAGAATCTTGTAGGAGGGAGAACGCATCTTTCTAGCCCTCTATCTCTCTCTCTCTCACACATTCTCTCTCTCTATCTCACACACACATTCTCTCTCTCTCTCACACACATTCTCTCTCTCACGCACTTTCTCTCTCTCTCTCTCACACACACATATTCTCTCTCTCACACACACATTCTCTCTCTCTCACAAACATTCTCTCTCTCACACATTCTCTCTCTCTCACACACACATTCTCTCTCTCACACACACACATTCTCTCTCACACACATTCTCTCTCTCTCACACATTATCTCTCTCTCTCATACACATTATCTCTCTGTCACACACATTATCTCTCTCACACACATTCTCTCTCTCACACACATTCTCTCTCTCACACATTATCTCTCTCTCTCACACACACATTCTCTCTCCCATCTATCTATCTACCTATCTATTTATCTATCTATCTATCTTTATATCAATCTATCTATCTATCTCTCTCTCACACACACATTCTCTCTCTCTCACACACATTCTCTCTCTCACACACATTCTCTCTGTCTCACACACATTCTCTCTCTCACACACACATTCTCTCTCTCTCTATCTATCTATCTACCTATCTATCTATCCATCTATCTATCTCTATATCAATCTATCTATCTATATCTCACTCTCTCTCTATCTATCTATCTATCTATTTATCTATCTATCTATCTCTCTATCTATCTATCTCTTCCCCCTCTCTCTCTATCTATCTATCTGTCTCCCTCTCTCTCTATCTTCCCCCTCTCTTTGTTTCTATCTCTCTTTCTATTTCTCTCCGTCTTTTGTCTATATCTGTCTTTTTTCTCTCTCTCCCTCCCTCTCTCTCTTTGTTTCTCTCTCTCTTTCTGTTTCTCTCCGTCTCTGTCTCTATCTCTCTTTTCTCTCTCTCTCTCTCTCTCTCTCTCTCTCTCTCTCTCTCTCTCTCTCTCTCTCTCTCTCTCTCTCCTTTCCGCTGCCTCTATGTAATTCTTTCTTTCTCTGTCTAATTTCTACCTAGATCTCTCGTTGTGTTTTAGCCCTTGTCCCCCCTTCTCCTGCCCACACATCAACGAAATTGTTTTCACCTGTTGGAAACTATAACACTTTGAGTTAAAAAAAAAAATTAGATAAGATTAGATGTTTATCGCAAAACGAGGTTTGTTTCAGACCATGGAAAAAATTAAGTACAAACTCATTAAAGGTGTTTTTGATAAACAAAGTTTCTTGATAAACAAACAAACAACTTAGCATGCATAGACCATTTGACTCGCACCATAGTCCATGTCGGGCCGTGGGGCTAAGTCTTCTAAATGTATACGGTACAAACTAACACCGCTAGTGAAAGCTGTGACGAGTGCAAACCAATATCAATCTGACAACATCTGTTCTAGGACAGGAAGACTAAGAAGAAAGAGAGAGAGAGAGAGAGAGAGAGAGAGAGAGAGAGAGAAAGAGACAGAGAGTGAGAGAGAGAGATAAGGAGAGAAAGAGGATGAGATTTAGAGAAAAGAGAAGAGTGAGAGTAAGAGGGAGGGAGGAAGAAATTAGGAAAGAAAAGGAAAGATATACAAAGATTAAAAGAGAGAGAAAGAGAGAGAGATTGAGGAGAGACAAGAAGAAAAAAAGAGAAGAGAGAAGAGGGAGGACCAGGCAGAGAGTGAGGGAGAGAGGATGAAGTGGGACAAAACGAGAGGCAGAAGGGAAGAAAGAATAAGAGAGAGATGGAAAGAGAGATAGAAGAAAAAGAGATAGTGATGTTATCAGAGAAACAAAGAGAGAGAAAGAGTGAGCAAAAGAAAGACATAGAGTTATTGAGAGAGAGAGATTTTTGTTCCGCGGTTAACGGGACTTGTTAAGCCATTCCAACCCAGACAGAGCAAAGGATAACGAGACGAAGAGAAATGAATACGATATACAAAGAGGTAGCTAAGGAGGAAAGAGAAAAAGTCATTGGAGAAGTAAAGAGATAAAAGGGAGACAGGGGGAGCATGGACGGAGCGGGTGGGCACTGGGAGGAGAGGAAGGGAGATGGAAGTTTTTGAATAAAAAAGAAATAAAGGTTTCCTTCTCTCATTATAATACTAAAAGGAATGGATAGGCAAATCAATAAATATAAAAGGTTGATATAGACAGGTTGAAAAAATTGTTAGTCAGATAGATATACATTTACATCCAGACTGTAAGATAGAAAGTTAATTAGACTAGATAAACATTTGATAGATATGAGATAGACATGCAGATTTCATACAACAGGAGCGCTGTTGGAGAGTTACCAAAAAGTGATTAGTATAAAAGTAGATGTATAAAAACTAAATCATAACTCGTCTATTTCCTCTGCCTATTGAACAAAAATTATTAGGGGAAATGGACTAATTCTGTATTTTCCAAATCTATTGTAAGATTTTTTCAAACGTATAATTATAAGAAGACTTGCGATTCACGCATTAAGTGCATAATGGTGCACTGTCTTTCGGGAATTCCTAGCCGCGCATTTATTTAAATCTACACGATAATGAACTTTAAAAAAGATCTATAAATAGGTTTGGATTCTACATAATTAGCGAGCTATTCTTATTGGCGCACGATGCAGCCGAGGAAAAATTGATAGAATCGAATAAAAATAATTTTGTCTCGATTATTGAAGTTAGCATAAAATAAATCACTCTCATGCAGAGCTAAGTATTGTGGGTTTACATATATGTATATATATATATATATATATATATATATATATATATATATATATGTAGAATGAAGAATTTATATATATATATATATATATATATGTATATAAATTCTTCATTGATAAATTTGATAAAACAGATACTACATAAACAGGAAGCCTGAGATCAACATTCATGGTGGACTGGACTTGTAAATCGTATACATTGATCAATAAGACAGACTCTGTATCGTTTCTGGCAAGAGGATCAAGCGATAAACCCGCTTGGAGAAACCAGCTCCATTGAAAAGCACTGGCGCACATACAAACCGCAAAAAAAAAAAGGTGTCATTATGAAACCATGCAAGAAATTTTTTTTTTAAATGTATAAATTCTACATAGCGTCAGGGCGTGTCCACATATGTTTTCTTTTTGTTTGTTTGTTTGCTTTTTGTTTGTTTGTTTTTTTATTGGTTTGTTTTTGGTCAGTAAGCTTGCAAATTGTAAGCGATCTAAATGTTCAACAGACCCTATGAAAAAAAAGGTACGGCTTAGATCGAGTATCAAATTTAAGAGATTGACAAACATATTTCTAGGAAGAATTATAAGCGAATGAAGCTATTGAAATCAAAATTAGGCCCCCACAAAAAAAATTGCAAAATATGACTTTATCAAAGCCTTTGCAAGAGAACGATGAATTTTCCTCCAAATTTGAAATTTCATTGTCGTGTAGTTTTATGAATTAATTTCCAATGAAAATTGAAGTTACTCAGATTATAAAATTAAAAAAAAATAATATATCAACCTGGACCCGATTCATTTTTTCAAAACCGCCTTGCGCGACGGGGGCTTAAGTATGATAATTAGGCAAAAAGGCGCACGGCAATCATGTTGTGGACGCGTTTTATCAAACGACAACCAAACCAGCAAATCAGTTACAAAGCTTATAAGTTGTGTGTATATATATATATATATATATATATATATATATATATATATATATATATATATATCACTGTAAGCACAAATGTAGAATACCTCTAGTTTTTGCTCTTCCCGATCGATGGTCCACGTTTATCAATACGTGTGTCGCGTGTTTCCCGCGATAAACATTTCACTGTTTGGATTGATTCAGCGAGCGGGCGAGAGCATGGCAGCACTATTGACTCAGTACGTAACAGTAAGGTGTCCTTGTCTGCGTCATTCTTTTTTATAATTATTTTTAATATATTTAAATCATTTGTTGTTGTTGTTGTTGTTGTTGTTGTTGTTGTTGTTGTTGTTGTTGGTGGTGGTGGTGGTGGTGGTGGTGGTGTGTTGTTGTTGTTGTTGTTGGTGGTGGTGGTGGTGGTGTTGTTGTTGGTGGTGGTGTTGTTGGTGGTGGTGGTGGTGGTGGTGGTGTGATGTTGTTGTTGGTGGTGGTGGTGGTGGTGGTGGTGTTATTGACGCCACTGTATTATGGGTTTAGAACCAGGAACTCTACGCTATTGATGTAAGTGACGTGGTGGCTTTATATCTCCCTGTAAGAGGTGTCGTCATTAAGCATCGCAAGCTTTCTGGAGATGATACAGAAGAGCCCTCGAGATGTTGTCTTTGCTTTTTCTGTGCGTATGTGTTTTGTTATGTTTCGTTCCTTTTTTTTTTTTTATTGGGGGGGTGGTGTTCGGTTGTTGCTTTTTTTTTTTAAACCGAACCCTATAACTATCATTTTTGCACGAGAAAGCACTTAATGGGCGAGCTGTATGTGTTCGTTTCCGGCCTGCAGTCTGCCGTTTGCTTGGTGAGTGACGGCGGCTGGGGCTCAATGTCCTGCTAGAGTTGTCCCACTTAGGTCGCAGGAAATAAACAATTGTTTTGTTGTTGTTGTTGTTGTTGTTGTTGTTGCTGTTGTTGTTGTTGCGATCCTTGTCTTTTTTATGATTTTTTTCGGAAAACTGCAACCAAACCTTTCATTAGATAACACCCTAGCTATGGTTGTGTTCTATGATGTGTGTCGCCGCTGTAAAAAAAAAAAAAAAAAAAAAAAAGAAAGAAAGAAAAACAACTTCGAAACCGCTGCAGTGGCTTAGCTAGCTCTGACAAGACTTCCGCGTTTTGTTCTGTCGCGCGTAACCGCTCGATGGCTAGGCCTCTCAACGCAGTTCGGTCTCTCTCTTTAAAAACATCTCTCTTTGGCTTTCACAGAGTTTAACACGGGGTTTTAAAACGTCCATAACTGGAGAGTTACCGTTATAATTATTATTATTATTATTAATATTATTATTATTATTATTATTATTATTATTATTATTATTATTATTATTATTATTATTATTATTATTATTATTATTATTATTATTATTATTATTATTATTATTATTATTATTATTATTATTATTATTATTATTATTATTATTATTATTAATACTATTATTATTATTATCATCGTCATCATCATTATTATCACATGCTCTACGTATCTCACATAGAGTTAGTTACACAAGATCAAAACCTTCACAGTCACTTACCTGTGCACGAAAGTAACTTCTATCCAGCTATTAAATTCTGCAGCCTGACACTGTAATCCCGTCCTGTGTTGCTCACAGACACCAGATCTACTGATCAACGCCTGCACTGAGCAGGCAGACAACCGCCACCGCTTGCTGGCAACCAGTCGCTCCTAGGTCGTCGCGCACAGACAAACACACACACACACGCACACATATTTTACCTTATAAACCGACACGGTTTGTCGACGACGCGGCATAAATTAATATCATTACGGGGGCAATCTATATAGATGACACACACAAAAAACAAAAATTAAAAAAACGCGATGCATAATTATAAAAACAGTTTGAGAAAAAAGTGATCACAGTGCATGTCGCAAGGAAGATTAGAAATAAAAATTGCAGCTGGCCTCTGACGATGCTCATGTAGTCCAAAGAGCCTAGCTAACAACCTTCTTTTTTATAGACTTTAGCACATGGAGGACGACAAAATAGTTCAATGTTGAACCAAGTGGAAAACTGTAATTAGAATAATAATGGCTTCTGTGCCGGCTCGCCATAATTCACGGCCTGGTGAGTCAGAGACGTCTCAGTGTGTAATAAGCGCCGCTGGTTCATTTAATCCATGTATTCGCCGCTCGCTCATCAAACCGTAGACCTGTTGCATACGGAGTTAACGAAGAAGGTATAAAAAAAAAAGCGCGGCTGAAGAATAAATCAAACAGAAGTTTGTATTTAAGTATCTATGTCTGCATGTAATGTATGTATATGTATGTATGTATATATGTATGTATATGTATGTATGTATGTATGTATGAATGTAAAGTATGCTCTATTGATGAGTGCGCGTGTGTGCATATGTTTTAAAGTCGTGGTAATAAAGCGAGTTGTTATTTTAGCGATGCTATCCATCGCATGAATAATTTTGTGCGGTGTTTTATATTAAACGCTTATCTTTTTGTTGCTGGTTTTTTTTTTTAGTTCATTTCAATTTATATTTATATAAGTCACTTCAAGCGGTGAGGTCATAATAGTGCAGGAAGAAGATGAGGAGATGATAATAATAATAATAATAATAATAATAATAATAATAATAATAATAATAATAATAATAATAATAATAATAATAATAATAATAATAATAATAATAATAATAATAATAACAACAGCAACAACAAGAACAACAACAACAGCAGCAGCAGCAACAACAACAACAACAAGGAGTAGTAGTAGTAGTAGTAGTAGTAGTAGTAGTAGTAGTAGTAGTAGTAGTAGTAGTAGTAGTAGTAGTAGTAGTAGTAGTAGTAGTAGTAGTAGTAGTAGTAATAATAATAATAATATAGCAAGCAATAAAAACTATCGCCGACCACATCTACTGTCCTACAATGATGGCATCGATCACCTGTGAGTGTTGAACCTCCAACACATAGTATTAAACACGGCTATTAATATTAATATTGTTGTTGTTGTTGTTGTTGATGTAGTTGTAGTTGTCGACCTTTGAGGCTATGAGTGTCTGATCTAGAGTCAACCCAAAGTATTAAACATGGCTATTATTGTTATTATAATCTTTATTATTATTATTATTATTATTATTATTATTATTATTATTATTATTATTATTATTATTATTATTGTTGTTGTTGTTGTTGTTGTTGTTATTTTTATTGTTATTGTTGTTGTTATTGTTATTGTTGTTGTTGTTATTGTTATTGTTATTTTTGTTGTTTTTAATGTTGACCTCTGCGGTTTGCGTGTCTGGGCTAACTTTTCGCTGACCTTTCATCTCATCGATTGAGCCAAGTGGGTTCAAGGAACCCCAGCGTCTTGCTATACCGACATCGTTAACAATTTGATTCGGATCTGTGTCTTTCGCTTTTTTTACTTTCCCTGTCTCGACTATTTTTCTTATCATTATTCTTGTTGTTGTTGTTGTTGTTGTTGTTGTTGTTGTTGTTGCTGTTACTGTTGTGCTTCTTCTTCTTCTTCTTCTTCTTCTTCTTCTTCTTCTTCTTCTTCTTCTTCTTCTTCTTCTTCTTCTTCTTCTTCTTCTTCTTCTTCTATGTCGTCGTCTTTTTCTTCTCCTTCTCCTTCTCATTCTTTTTTTTCTTCTTCTTCTTCTTCTTCTTCTTCTTCTTCTTCTTCTTCTTCTTCTTCTTCTTCTTCTTCTTCTTCTTCTTCTTCTTCTTCTTCTTCTTCTTCTTCTTCTTCTTCTTCTTCTTCTTCTTCTTCTTCTTCTTCTTCTTCTCTTGCCCCCCCCCCTCCTCCTTCTCTTCCTGCTCCCCATAATACATAATTCTGCAATAAGCGAATGTATAGGTAATCTGAAATTAAACTTGCAATAAATTGTCCTGGCTCACATCTCATTGTCAAACTTCATTAACGCAAAGTTATTCGTTTCTCTAAAGTACAGTTTACCACTTCCCGTGTGTAATAATTCAAAGTGAATGTCTGTGTATGTGTGTATGTGTGTATGTGTGTATGTGTGTATATCCGTACCTAGACGGATCAATAAAGAAGTAGTTTAACTGTTCACTATAATATGGATATTTCCATGCGCTCAATGTGTCTGGTGTCAAAGTTTAGACAATCTTGATAGATAAACTGAAAGCATTTGCCTGCTGGATCAGTCTTAAATATTTATATTGCTGTGACATCTGCGCCCGCCTACTTCCGGTTGTCTACCCCTGATGCTGTCTCTATTCAAAGAAGTTGTCGTTCCTGTAATTCATTTATTTATTTATTTTCACGGTCCTTTGACGCGGGTTCCTCTGAGTAACGTTGTTTTCATACAATCATCATTTAGTTATGTGTTTTAGGCAAGTTCCTCACACTAGCGTTCTTGGCTCACATCCTTTAGTTATGTGTTTTAGGCAAGTTTCTCACGGTAGCGTTCTTGGCTCACATCCTTTAGTTATGTGTTTTAGGCAAGTTCTTCACGGTAGCGTTCTTGGCTCACATCCTTCAGTTATGTGTTTTAGGCAAGTTCCTCACACTAGCGTTCTTGGCTCACATCTTTCAGTTATGTGTTTTAGGCAAGTTCCTCACGGTAGCGTTCTTGGCTCACATCCTTTAGTTATGTGTTTTAGGCAAGTTCCTCACGGTAGCGTTCTTGGCTCACATCCTTTAGTTATGTGTTTTAGGCAAGTTCCTCACGGTAGCGTTCTTGGCTCACATCCTTTAGTTATGTGTTTTAGGCAAGTTCCTCACACTAGCGTTCTTGGCTCACATCCTTTAGTTATGTGTTTTAGGCAAGTTCCTCACACTAGCGTTCTTAGCTCACATCCTTTAGTTATGTGTTTTAGGCAAGTTCCTCACGGTAGCGTTCTTGGCTCACATCCTTCAGTTATGTGTTTTAGGCAAGTTCCTCACGGTAGCGTTCTTGGCTCACATCCTTCAGTTATGTGTTTTAGGCAAGTTCCTCACACTAGCGTTCTTGGCTCACATCCTTCAGTTATGTGTTTTAGGCAAGTTCCTCACGGTAGCGTTCTTGGCTCACATCCTTCAGTTATGTGTTTTAGGCGAGTTCCTCACGGTAGCGTTCTTGGCTCACATCCTTCAGTTATGTGTTTTAGGCGAGTTCCTCACGGTAGCGTTCTTGGCTCACATCCTTCAGTTATGTGTTTTAGGCAAGTTCCTCACGGTAGCGTTCTTGGCTCACATCCTTCAGTTATGTGTTTTAGGCAAGTTCCTCACGGTAGCGTTCTTGGCTCACATCCTTCAGTTATGTGTTTTAGGCAAGTTCCTCACACTAGCGTTCTTGGCTCACATCCTTTAGTTATGTGTTTTAGGCGAGTTCCTCACGGTAGCGTTCTTGGCTCACATCCTTTAGTTATGTGTTTTAGGCAAGTTCCTCACACTAGCGTTCTTGGCTCACATCCTTTAGTTATGTGTTTTAGGCAAGTTCCTCACGGTAGCGTTCTTGGCTCACATCCTTTAGTTATGTGTTTTAGGCAAGTTCCTCACACTAGCGTTCTTGGCTCACATCCTTTAGTTATGTGTTTTAGGCAAGTTCCTCACGGTAGCGTTCTTGGCTCACATCCTTCAGTTATGTGTTTTAGGCAAGTTCCTCACGGTAGCGTTCTTGGCTCACATCCTTTAGTTATGTGTTTTAGGCAAGTTCCTCACGGTAGCGTTCTTGGCTCACATCCTTCAGTTATGTGTTTTAGGCAAGTTCCTCACGGTAGCGTTCTTGGCTCACATCCTTCAGTTATGTGTTTTAGGCAAGTTCCTCACACTAGCGTTCTTGGCTCACATCCTTTAGTTATGTGTTTTAGGCAAGTTCCTCACGGTAGCGTTCTTGGCTCACATCCTTTAGTTATGTGTTTTAGGCAAGTTCCTCACACTAGCGTTCTTGGCTCACATCCTTTAGTTATGTGTTTTAGGCAAGTTCCTCACACTAGCGTTCTTGGCTCACATCCTTTAATTATGTGTTTTAGGCAAGTTCCTCACACTAGCGTTCTTGGCTCACATCTTTCAGTTATGTGTTTTAGGCAAGTTCCTCACGGTAGCGTTCTTGGCTCACATCCTTTAGTTATGTGTTTTAGGCAAGTTCCTCACGGTAGCATTCTTGGCTCACATCCTTTAGTTATGTGTTTTAGGCAAGTTCCTCACGGTAGCGTTCTTGGCTCACATCCTTTAGTTATGTGTTTTAGGCAAGTTCCTCACACTAGCGTTTACGGCTCACATCCTTTAGTTATGTGTTTTAGGCAAGTTCCTCACGGTAGCGTTCTTGGCTCACATCCTTTAGTTATGTGTTTTAGGCAAGTTCCTCACGGTAGCGTTCTTGGCTCACATCCTTTAGTTATGTGTTTTAGGCAAGTTCCTCACGGTAGCGTTCTTGGCTCACATCCTTTAGTTATGTGTTTTAGGCAAGTTCCTCACACTAGCGTTCTTGGCTCACATCCTTTAGTTATGTGTTTTGGGCAAGTTCCTCACACTAGCGTTCTTAGCTCACATCCTTTAGTTATGTGTTTTAGGCAAGTTCCTCACGGTAGCGTTCTTGGCTCACATCCTTTAGTTATGTGTTTTAGGCAAGTTCCTCACGGTAGCGTTCTTGGCTCACATCCTTCAGTTATGTGTTTTAGGCAAGTTCTTCACGGTAGCGTTCTTGGCTCACATCCTTCAGTTATGTGTTTTAGGCAAGTTCCTCACGGTAGCGTTCTTGGCTCACATCCTTTAGTTATGTGTTTTAGGCGAGTTCCTCACGGTAGCGTTCTTGGCTCACATCCTTTAGTTATGTGTTTTAGGCAAGTTCCTCACACTAGCGTTCTTGGCTCACATCCTTTAGTTATGTGTTTTAGGCAAGTTCCTCACGGTAGCGTTCTTGGCTCACATCCTTTAGTTATGTGTTTTAGGCAAGTTCCTCACACTAGCGTTCTTAGCTCACATCCTTTAGTTATGTGTTTTAGGCAAGTTCCTCACGGTAGCGTTCTTGGCTCACATCCTTCAGTTATGTGTTTTAGGCAAGTTCCTCACGGTAGCGTTCTTGGCTCACATCCTTTAGTTATGTGTTTTAGGCAAGTTCCTCACGGTAGCGTTCTTGGCTCACATCCTTTAGTTATGTGTTTTAGGCAAGTTCCTCACGGTAGCGTTCTTGGCTCACATCCTTTAGTTATGTGTTTTAGGCAAGTTCCTCACACTAGCGTTCACGGCTCACATCCTTTAGTTATGTGTTTTAGGCAAGTTCCTCACACTAGCGTTCTTGGCTCACATCCTTCAGTTATGTGTTTTAGGCAAGTTCCTCACACTAGCGTTCTTGGCTCACATCCTTTAGTTATGTGTTTTAGGCAAGTTTCTCACGGTAGCGTTCTTGGCTCACATCCTTCAGTTATGTGTTTTAGGCAAGTTCTTCACGGTAACGTTGTGTCATTCGTCTTGAAGTTTCGTATTTCAAGACTTTTTCTCATAACACAAGCGTGAAGCCTTATGTCATTTAGATATTTCTTATGTTTAGGTCGTTCGTTCAGCATTTTTTCTTCAGTTTCAGACAATTTTCTCATGTTTTCGTCGCTTGCTGCGGGTCTGTTCATATTTGGGACGGGGTTCTCGTGATTATGTCGGTACCGAATCTTCGGTCGAGTTTTTCAAATGGATTTCTCAGCTCAGAGTGTAGATTGGAGATTAGATAAAAATAGGATTTCAGAAGTAGTGTACAAGATGCAGACAAAGTGCATGGCTTAGATTGGTGTTAAATACAAAATAAAGATGATCACGCTGATGGAATGGGGAAAGAACTATTTAGTAGAATCATGGGGTTGGGTCACCCCGTAGGCAGAGATGACTAAAGGCTTGGGATAGAGTTGTCGTTTATACATGGGAATTGTGTCGTTTATACATGGTAAATATTATTTGGGGGGCACTGATTTAATTGGTTTGCAGTTCAAAATGGATGTCTAACAATCAGCGACAAACAAAAAATATAGTGGCTCAAATTTTTTGGGAGGAGAATGTCAAATTTTTCGCTTGGATTTAAAGTTTACTTAGTTTGGGTGCCTGCATGATGTTATCTCAACTTTTTGATCGCTCGTAAGTAGGAAATTGATTTTTGGATTTTTGTTGTTGTTTTTTTGTTGTTTGTTGGTTTTTTTTTTTTTTTTTTTGGGGGGGGGGGTTTGCAATATTTTTTTCGGGCGTCAAAGCATTGAAGAATGGGCAAAACAAAAGGATAACACTTTGGTACAAAAAGTAAGAGAGAAGGAAGGAGAGAGAGAAAGAAAAAGGGGGGCTGGGTGAGGAGAGAGAGAGAGAGAGAGAGAGAGAGAGAGAGAGAGAGAGAGAGAGAGAGAGAGAGAGAGAGGTAAAACCTTAAAGAAAGAGAAAGCAGTGGATTAACATACAAAAAACAAAAGCAAAAGAGATTTATAACAAAAAAACATTAATCAAAGAAAGAGAGAGAGAGGAGGGGAGAGAGAGAGAGAGAGAGAGAGAGAGAGAGAGAGAGAGAGAGAGAGAGAAGGGAATGTAGAGGGAAAAAGAGGAGGAAAGAAGTGATGGAGTGAACAAAAAACAAAAAACCTGTCTCACATTTGTACACTCGTTGATTACAAAACATGGCTTGTTTAAAACAGCAGAACCAGCTGCGGGCATAAGCTTAAGTGCGCCCTGTAACAATGGAATAATCTTTTTTTTCTGCAGTAATCGTCAGGGTTTTCAAAAACGTAACAATAGTACAATGCATTCATCCACAAAAAGAAACGGAACTGAGATCTAGATCTAGTGGTTGGCTCCAGCTCCAAGGCCGTTTTATTTGTTCTATACATCGTCGTCACTGCACTAAAACTCCCACAGGCTTATGGTTTATTATTAACTCGATTGCGTCAGCTATTACAAAATGGTGACAATTTTATACGATGGCCTGTTTACCCATTTATGGATATTGAGGTGGAGTGGGGGGTTGGAACCATACGGGTATTTTTGGAGTTACGTATGCGGCCACATTTGACATTTTTCTTCTGACCATTTGAGTGTAGAGACCCGCTTTGCATTCCAAACCGCCTCTCTTTAATCTATTTGAGGCAGTAAAAATAAAGACCAGGATCTTTCGGCCTGAGGAAGCTCGGGAAAAACAGGTAGGTTTAATCCTGTGCTCCCCCAATCTATCCCAAGATCTCGTATGAACGTTCATTATTTGGCTGCAAAATTCCGCAAAAATGTGCAAATCGGTGCCCTGCCCTCCGAGAATTCTTGTAATATGTAATGACAGGGATTACAAAAGGAAGAGGATCTAAAAAAAAAAGATGTACTCTTACTAAATTAGCTTGTATTTCTCTATACAATTATGCAGCTAGTTAGGTAATGTACGCGATGTAAGAGGGGGTGTCGTAACTAAAAATGGCGTAAACGGTAAAATGACGAACAAATTATAAGGATCTAGTTTACGGCCTGTCAGAATTCTTGCGAGTTACTCCATTCAACATTACCCTTTTTTTTTTCAAATCAGAAACATGCCTAATGCTTGGAATTAATAAACCTAACGATGAAAATTAATAACAAGTATCAAGGGAATGTTTAGAGTAGTGTAATAACCTTGGTGCCTGTAAACATCTGTCTCATCTCTCACTGAGTGACACCGGTTACCAGAGGTGAGCCTGTGTCCACGGAGTGCGCATGACTTAAAACCTTAAAACAGAGGTGGTTCTCTCGCAAAGTGAATCAATATATATATATAGATAGATAGATAGATAGATAGATAGATAGATAGATAGATAGATAGATAGATATAGATAGATAGATAGATAGATAGATAGATAGATAGATAGATAGATAGATGGATAGATAGATAGATATAGAAGATCTTACCTTAAATTCTCTTCATACGACACTGGTGTTTCAAGCGGAGGACAAAGTTGCTGCTGTCATACCCGAAGAGAGCGGAGGACAAGCGACAACTTTGTTCTCTGCTTGAAACACCAGTGTCGTATGAAGAGAATTTAAGGTAAGATCTTCTATATCTATGAAATGCTTCCACAGTTGAGCACTCTTATCATTTATTCCAACTTATCTTCAAACTATGTATATATTTTTTTTCCTTTAAGTATAATATATTTGAATAAGGCTGAAGCAAAATTACTATTTCCAGGTAGAAAACAAAACCAGGCTATGAGACTTCTAGCTGTGAGGAATCTTCCACAGTCTACACTAGCTTGGCAGGGAATAGCAGTGACAGGCTATGAGACTTCTAGCTGTGAGGAATCTTCCACAGTCTACACTAGCTTGGCAGGGACTAGCAGTGACAGGCTATGAGACTTCTAGCTGTGAGGAGTCTTCCACAGTCTACACTAGCTTGGCAGGGAATAGCAGTGACAGGCTATGAGACTTCTAGCTGTGAGGAGTCTTCCACAGTCTACACTAGCTTGGCAGGGAATAGCAGTGACAGGCTATGAGACTTCTAGCTGTGAGGAATCTTCCACAGTCTACACTAGCTTGGCAGGGAATAGCAGTGACAGGCTATGAGACTTCTAGCTGTGAGGAATCTTCCACAGTCTACACTAGCTTGGCAGGGAATAGCAGTGACAGGCTATGAGACTTCTAGCTGTGAGGAATCTTCCACAGTCTACACTAGCTTGGCAGGGAATAGCAGTGACAGGCTATGAGACTTCTAGCTGTGAGGAATCTTCCACAGTCTACACTAGCTTGGCAGGGAACAGCAGTGACAGGCTATGAGACTTCTAGCTGTGAGGAATCTTTCACAGTCTACACTAGCTTGGCAGGGAATACCAGTGACAGGCTATGAGACTTCTAGCTGTGAGGAATCTTCCACAGTCTACACTCGCTTGGCAGGGAACAGCAGTGACAGGCTATGAGACTTCTAGCTGTGAGGAATCTTCCACAGTCTACACTAGCTTGGCAGGGAATAGCAGTGACAGGCTATGAGACTTCTAGCTGTGAGGAATCTTCCACAGTCTACACTAGCTTGGCAGGGAATAGCAGTGACAATTACCGGTACAGCCTCCAAACACAAAGATTTCGAAGTGACTGAACAATAAAAACTAAAGAAACGACAAAAAATCCGGTTTAGAACTCACCAGGGCTACCGGATTTTCCCCTTGCTGACGTCTGTTCGCAGCTTTTTCTTTTCCTTTTGCTTGTGGCTGCTACCGCTGAGAGCTCACCTGAGTCTGTGAAATGGTCACATATATGTTGTTTGTAATGGAAGATGAAATAGTCACAAATATGTTGTTTGTAATGGAAGATGAAATAGTCGCATATATTTTGTTTGTAATGGAAGATGAAATAGTCACATATATGTTGTTTGTAATAGAGGTTCAAATGATCACATATATGTTGTTTGTAATGGGTGATCAAATGGTCACATATATGTTGTTTGAAATGAAATGTTCACTTATAATTTATATTGTCTGTAATGGAAGATGACATGGTCACATATGTATTGTTTGTAATCGAGGGTGGAATGGGTACATATATATTGTTTTTAACCGAAGATGAAATGATCACATAATAATATTGTTTGTAGTGGAGGAAGAAATGTTTTCATATATATTGTGTGAAATGAAGATTATATATATTTATATATATATAAATTTTATATATTTTTAATATATATAATATATATATATATATATATTTTATTGTGTGAAATGGGGAATGAAATGGTCACAAATTAAAGTATTGTGTTAGATGGGGGATGATATGGTCACAAATATAATATTGTTCGAAATAGAAGACGAGATGGCCACACATATAATAATGTTTGAAATAAAGAATGAAATAGTCACATGTACAATATTTCTTGAAGTAAAGGATGAAATGGTCACATATATAATAAGTTTGAAACGAAGGATGAGATGGCCACACAATTATTTAACATTGTTTGAAATACAAAATAAAATACACACATATAAAAAGTCTTAACCTTCAAAGAGGATAAACTAATCATACATAAAATGGTTGAAATAAATAATGGTCACATATATTATAAAAAGATAGGTACTTGAGTAAAGAGATTTTGATAAACTGTTATACAAATACATTTAGAGATAGTCAGATGAGGATAGGTCGATCTATCAATGAATTGGATTCAGGGAAAACAAAGGAATAATTGAAGATGGTTAAATATACTGGTAGATAAAATTAATATATTTAAATGGATAGATATTTAGAAAGATAAATAGGTTAGTAAATGGATAGCTAGAAAGATAGGTAGGTAGGTAAGTAAATATACGAATATATATAAATATATATATATATACACATATATAATCAGAAAAGATAGATAGAATCTTATAGAAATGGAGAAAGACAAGGGAGAGAGAGAGAGAGAGAGAGAGAGAGAGAGAGAGAGAGAGAGAGAGAGAGAGACAAGCAGACAGATGGACAGACAGGCATATCGACAGAAAGATAGATACAGATTGAAGAAAAGGGACAAGAAGAGGAAGAAAAGGATAAAAAAAAAAAAAAAACAAAGCACGAGAAAGTAGAGGAAGAGAGAAAAAACTAGAAAACTAGAGAGAAGGTGAAGAAAACACCAGTAGGCCATACGGCAGACGGCAAGAAACATTACCTTGACTCGGGGAATTCCCTGACGACTGGTGGGAGTGCTTCCGCCTTGGTTTGGTCAGACCACTTCCGCCCGCGCTTTCCCCGGAGTCTGCTGACAGACAAAAAATACTGATCTTAGTCTGCTGACAGACAAAAAATACTGATCTTAGTCTGCTGACAGATAAAAAATACTGATCTTAGTAACGGAAGAGTTCTATGGTTACCGCCATATTGAGTCGATTTAGCTGACAGACAGAGGTAAGAATTGCATTAGAAATAAGAATGACACCACTACTACTGTACAATTTTTCACTGATACAGATATTTTTTTTTCCAAAACGGCGTGATGCAGAGGTAGCTGGACAAACGGCTCTTGGATCAGGAGGTCCGTGGCTCGAAACCATGGCTTGTACTGGGTATCTACTACTACTACTACTACTACTACTACTACTACTACTACTACTACTACTACTACTACTACTACTACTACTACTACTACTACTACTACTACTACTACTACTACTACTACTACTACTACTACTACTACTACTACTACTACTACTACTACTACTACTACTACTACTACTACTACTACTACTACTACTACTACTACTACTACTACTACTACTGCTGCTGCTGCTGCTGCTGCTGCTGCTACTACTACTACTACTACTACTACTACTTCTACTACTAGTAGTAGTATTATAACTATTACTATTATCATCATTATTATTTAATAGTAATACTACTACTACTACTACTACTACTACTACTACTACTACTACTACTACTACTACTACTACTACTACTACTACTACTAATAATAATAATAATAATAATAATAATAATAATAATAATAATAATAATAATAATAATAATAATAATAATAATAATAATAATAATAATAATGATAATAATAATAAAATATTGTCCATCTACTATAGAAACAACTATTTCTACTGCTACTAACACTACATAAAACTGGCTGTTCAGATAGAGCCTTCTCTAATTCCAACACTGTAACTACTAAAACTAAAACATACTTAACCCTACCACAGCAAACGATGTACTATTCAATCAGTCTTGATAATTTTAGTTAATTTGAACTTATTTTCATTTTCATCACGATATATTCTTTATCTCTAAAACTTCTTTAGAATCACAGAGGTGTTTTTCTTCCGATTTGTTTTCCTCTACATTTTTCAAGAAAAACTCGTGATTCCCTGAATCCAATGATCCCAATTGAAGGCAATAGCACAAATACTGCACTCTGCTCTACTCTCGTCAGTGAACCATCCAGATAACTGGGTGTCATCGTGAGCCTCATAATTTTATCATCACTGATCGCAGAAAACTGGGAGATGCGTATGTGAAACAAATGAAGAGTTCCAGATACAAGTGAGGGAGGGAGATAAGGTTCATAGCGAGAGAGAGAGAGAGAGAGAGAGAGAGAGAGAGAGAGAGATTTAATGCTATGACAAAAATAAAGTATATATTTTCATTTTTAAAAAAAATCTCTCTCTTTTTCTTACTCACCCTCTTTCTATGACTTGTCCTTTGATTTCTCTTTTTTCTCTTTCTCTCTCTCTCTCTCTCTCTCTCTCTCTCTCTCTCTCTCTCTCTCTCTCTCTTTCTCTCTCTTTTCCGATCCATATTTAGTCGCTTTTGCACAGAAACTCAGCTTTATCGAAGTGGAATGAACGCGTTGCCCGTTCAAGGGGAAGATAAAACCCTCCAAATGATTAAATAAGCTCGGAAAAAAGATAAGTTATCTCTGAAAGTGGTCTTCAAACTCAAACCCATTCTCCACGTGCCGTGTCAAAAAGTTCTGATGGCCTTCTGAGTTATGGGCCGTGACAGTGGCCTACTCTTGGCAATTAAAGTATGCTGGCTACAAAAGATTAGTGTAGCAGATTAAGTAAATGATACTCTCTCTGTCTCTCTCTCTCTCTCTCTCTCTCTCTCTCTCTCTCTCTCTCTCTCTCTCTCTCTCTCTCTCTCTCTCTGTCTCTCTCTCTGTCTGTCTCTCTCTCTCTCTCTCTCTCTCTCTCTCTCTTTCTTTCTCTCTATATCTATCTATTTAAGAGAGAGAGAGAAGGAGAGAGGAAGAGGAACAAAGAAAAACATAATTTTATACAAAGAGATAATGAAAGGCAGAGAAAAAATGAAAAGAAGAGACAAGTAGAAATAATATAGACAGATTGAGAAAGATAAATAGATAGAGGAATAAGTAGATATAATGTATCAAGAGTAAAGAGTCAAGACAAGAGAGAGAAAAATAATGGTGAAGAGAGATAGAGAGATAGGGAGAAAGAGAAAGAAACAGCTCAAAGAAAGGGAGCGCACGATAAGAAGAAGGGAAAGAAAGAGACAATTAAATTCGAGGAAGCAGAAATAGTGTATCTATACCGGTTGAAGGAATGTATACACATCTCTTTGATGTGGTCTAATCTAAAGATCATTATAGTTAAAGAAAATGGGCGCGTCGACACAATGAAGAGAGATAACTCTTGCGTTTTATACGTTAATTGATTTTCTTTTTTTATTTGATTTTTTTACAGTCACCACAGCACATTTAGAAACTTTTGTGATAATGGCCAGAATGTTTTACGTCAGAAACCTGAATCAGTGCAGATAAAAGTAAAAATGATTTATGTATGGATAGGGAATCATTTCGATAAGAGGAAAAAAAAATAATTTGCGGGCCCTAACAGTGATTACAAATAGCTGCCGTTGAATTTAGCAGCGTGTAAATAAAAAATGTGAAAGATTTTGTGTTAGTGGTCTAGATCTAGATCTAGCTCTCGCGTGCTCACATATCTTACGCAGAAGTGAAGATAAAGCCGTGAACACAGAAGCAAACAAACAGATAGAAAACCTTACACGATTTTTTTTTCTGAAACTGCTCGAGCCGAACCAAAAATATTAGATCTAGATCTAGATTAAATCTAGCCTGTCAAGCTGGAAAGGCCACTTAACTTCATACAAGAATAATATGGGGGGAAAACAGTCATGGCGCCACTTCTACTTGGCGACAGTGACCCACGCGTGTATGGAAAAGATGAAGCGAGTTAGATAAACCGTACGCTGATACGACGCCGTGTGGTTTTAATCGAACTCCCTCCCCCTACCAAACGTTGTCGGCTAATCAGGGTCGATAAAGTCTCTGTTGTTAGATCTCAATCATCCGTGACGTCACACTTTTTCTCCCATTTAAGCTTGAGGCGACTTCACCATAAAAGCTCCGCTTAGCTGGAAGGGGTTATAAACCTGAAATTTATTGGGGTGGGAGGGGGTTCTCTACACGGTCTATATAACTTCCTCCGATATATGAATAATTTATAATGATCTGGCGTGTCCCGTTTAGAGATCAGTACACATAATCGTTGCAGAAGCATTGGACCTTTTTGCACTTATTTCATGTTTATCGTTGATTTTGTTTTCTATTTTTTAGACTTCTTATATCAACATTATGTGAGTGCAAGACTTGACTAACGTCTTGTGCTCACACCAACATGGTAGCTTTCACGTAATGGCCGAAGAAAGATAAAATAGTTGGTAAGAATAAAAAACAACTTTCACTTAAGGCTAACAATGAGAAAAACTATCTTCTAAGACTGAACAGTAAAAGACAGCAATGATTTATCGAGAACAACAATAAGTGCTAAATACTAGAGAAAACTAATATCTTGTGCTTAACAGAATAGAAGAACTATCATCTAGTGCTAAACAGTAGAGAACAACTATCATCTAGTGCTAAACAGAAGAGAACAACTATCATCTGGTGCTAAACAGAAGAGAACAACTATCATCTAGTGCTAAACAGAAGAGAACAGCTATCATTCAGTGCTAAACAGAAGAGAACAACTATCATCTAGTGCTAAACTGAAGAGAACAACTATCGTCTAGTGCTAAACAGAAGAGAACAACTATCATCTAGTGCTAAACAGAAGAGAACAACTATCATTTAGTGCTAAACAGTAGAAAACAACTATCATCTAGTGCTAAACAGAAGAGAACAACTATCATCTAGTGCTAAACAGAAGAGAACAACTATCATCTTGTGCTAAACAGAAGAGAACAACTATCATTCAGTGCTAAACAGAAGAGAACAACTATCATCTTGTGCTAAACTGAAGAGAACAACTATCATCTTGTGCTAAACAGTAGAGAACAACTATCATCTAGTGCTAAACAGTAGAGAACAACTATCATCTAGTGCTAAACAGTAGAGAACAACTATCATCTAGTGCTAAACAGTAGAGAACAACTATCATCTAGTGCTAAACAGTAGAGAACAACTATCATCTTGTGCTAAACAGAAGAGAACAACTATCATCTTGTGCTAAACAGTAGAGAACAACTATCATCTAGTGTTAAACAGTAGAGAACAACTATCATCTAGTGCTAAACAGAATAGAAGAACTATCATCTTGTGCTAAACAGAAGAGAACAACTATCATCTTGTGCTAAACAGTAGAGAACGACTATCATCTAGTGCTAAACAGAAGAGAACAACTATCATCTAGTGCTAAACAGAAGAGAACAACTATCATCTAGTGCTAAACTGAAGAGAACAACTATCATTCAGTGCTAAACAGAAGAGAAAAACTATCATCTAGTGCTAAACAGAAGAGAACAACTATCATTCAGTGCTAAACAGTAGAGAACAGCCACTGCATAGTGCTAAACAGAAGAGAACAACTATCATCCAGTGCTAAACAGAAGAGAACAACTATCATTCAGTGCTAAACAGAAGAGAACAGCCATTACATAGTGCTCAAAGGCAAAGAACATTTCTGCTATCTAGTGTTAAACAGCAGGGAACAGCTTTCATTTAGTCCTACACAGAAGAGAACAAATGTTATCTAGTGCTCAACATAACAGGATAACTAATCCGTCATGATGAACAACTAATGTTTATGTCATACTGGCTCCTTAAGCTCAACACAACGTAAAACCTATCATACCCAATATCTTACCATTATTATCTACATACAGCATGGTCAACAAATACCTAGGATTGTAACAATACATTCTATATACTGAAAAAAAAATTGCATCCAATGGTCAAAAACTGACCGTTAGAACTCTTCGTTCTAAACTAATAATGCTTGGCAATATTTTTATGTTCTCATCAAAAAATGTAGGATAGTTAAATTGCTAATTTGACAAGATGACAAGCGTCCATTCTTTTTATAGTGCGCACACTTTTCACAACCAGGTCAGGTTTGTCTGTCATCAGAACACACGGAGGTATATATTTACCCATTTTACACGGGTATACGATGCTCGGTGAAAAAAAAATATCTACGACTGTCAACTACATGTATTCAATAATACAAGTATCATTTGATGATAGTTAAGTACTATCCTCCATCCGCTGATTGGATAACAATAACTATCCTTTTCTTGAGAAATAGCGCGGGTTGGTGAAAAAAAAAATACCACGGTTCACCACAGGCATTCCATAATACATACCAAGTATCATTTGATGATAGTTAGGTACTATCCTCCATCCGCTGGTTGGAAATCACGTACTATCCTTTTCCAGAGAAACATCGCGGGTTGGTGAAAAAAATATTTACGACTGTCAACCTCATGTATTCAATAATACATACCAAGTATCATTTGATGATAGTTAAGTACTATCCTCCATCCGCTGGTTGGAAATCAATAACTATCCGTTTCTTGAGAAATAAAGCGGGTTGATCATACCACTTCGTCACCACAATACAAAGTGAAAACTACTGGACTGCGTGTTGATTACTGACTGGCAGACGTGTGTATAGAGTGACATGTCCCAGGCCACGCCACTGTGGCTGTATCTGGTGATACAAACTAGCAAAAAATGTCTGCCGCTAACTAGTAACCGATGACCTACATAACATTACATAAATAATAACACCTGTTCTAAATCAGGGAAGACACGAAGATAAGACACAAAACCATTTAAAAAAAAAAAAAGGATCTTCCGCTAGCGAAAGACAGATGTTACAGGCTTTTGTTTCTCTCACAGTTTAAAGGTGTGTTTCCACAAGACAGATTTTTAAGTCAACATATCGATGCTTTGTCATGATCTGCCTGCAAAATGGTCATGTTGCTTTTGTTTCTCTCACAGTTTAAAGGTGTGTTTCCACGGCACAGATTTTCAAGTCAACATATCGATACTCCTGCCTAATGGTCATGTTCCTTTTGTTTCCCTCTCAGTTTAAGCTGTGTTTCAACGGGATAGATTTTCAAATCAACATATCGATACACCTTCCTAATGGTCCTTTTGCTTTCGTTTATCTCACAGCTTAAAGGTGTGTTTCCACGGGAAAGATTTTCAAGGCATTATATCGATACTCTGTCATGATCTGCCTGGCTAAATGTCGTGCTGCTTTTGTTTTCGATAACAGAGAGTTTCCATGTCTATGTAACTTATTCCATGTTTTTTAAGCTTAGTGCTTTAAAACATACTGTTTTTGCAATCCGACACGAAGCTAAAAAATAATGAAGTGCGCCATTACAACTTTTGCTGTAGATGTTTTTGTCATTGCAGTTGCTAGAAAAGAGAAAAGCTGATGGTTATGCTTTTTTTTTTCTTTGTTTGTTTTTGTGTGTGTGAGAGTGTGCGTTTGTATGAAACATTGAAAAAATACTTTCTCATTTTCCAGCTTCTACTTGTCTGACTTAGGTCTAATGCGCAGATGTTGATGCAGTCTCCTTAACAAGCTTCACATAACAATCAAACCATATGGGAGGGTCCTAGAAACACTGATAAAATAGGACCTGCTCAGTTATGGGAACATTGGGACTTTTACTGATCGACGTCACGAGCAAGGTCACATCGCTTATAGCTTCACGTATCTCGGCCTTACCAAACGACCAGAAAAAGGCGGTTATATAAGCGAGGTCATAATCCAGCCTCTAGTCAAGTACTTTTGGAATAAAGAAAAAAAAAAGGGACAAAAAAAAAAGAAGAAGAAGAAAAGGAAGAAGTTTATCTTCTAAGATGGGACAGGTGAGCGATTTGTTCTCTTTCCAGCCGCTGAGACGAGAGAGAGGGGGGGGGGGGAATGAAGGAAAGCTGAATCGCACATCATAACTGATTTTTTCTTGCTTGATTGTCTTTCAAGATGAGATTTTAAAAAAAAATTGTATATCGCTACCACTCTCATATCCTTTCTTTCTTTCTTTCTCTTTCTTTCTCTCTCTCTCTCTCTCTCTCTCTCTCTCTCTCTCCCTCTCTCTCCCTGTCACTCTCCCCGTCTCTCTCTGTTCCTCTTTCTCTCCGCTATCTCTCCCCTCTTTCTCCTTCTCCCTCTTCGCTCTCCCTCTTTTTCTCTCCCCCTCTCTCTCTCTCTCTTTCTCCCTCTATCTCTCCTTCTCTCTCACTCTCCGCTCTCCTTGAGAGCTCTCCATTGCGAGCCACCCAAGAGCGCGTCCAGCACCGTTCACGGGACGCTGATAAGCAGAGAATCGCGTCCTGTATACACAGTTTTAAAAAAACCACCAGAACTGATAAGATAAGCCTATCAGTGTGTTGGTAATTCCAGCTTGAGTATCTCCAGCTAGATGGTGACGAGACACAAATGTGAAAGACAACAGTCACATCGTGTACACGTGTGTGTCTGAGCTTCGGGCTGTTGTTTATATAACGTTTCAGCGGCAGTGCGACTGTTTTTCTGAGCTTTGAAGAGAAGCGGAGGCTAAGATGCGCTTTCTTAGCTGGGTTGGAGAAAAAATTTGGCTGCTTCATGTCCAATGTGACGTCCTGACCTCATGGCGTTTTTTTCCATCCCTATAATTCGTGACACGATAAAACTTTCTTTTTTTTTTTTTTTTTTTTTTTTTTTTGTCGTTTTATTTTTATTTTTTAAATGCCAGCTTTTTGAGCAGAATGGTGATTGTTTCGACATCTTTCAAAGTCATGGCATGTATAGATAGACATCCTTCTGTCTTTACGATCTCTTATTTACGTTTTGCCAGTTAAATCCAGGCATTTGAGGCATATTTTGGCCCGGTTAAAGCATCTCTATGACCGCCATCTACTGAAAATGGCTTCTGGCTTACCAAAAGCGACAGAGCTGCATAACTGAAACGTTTTCCGACCCATCAAAATGATGCTACCTTAAGGCTTCAGAGACACGGAATAAGGCGGTTTGGGCCCATCAAAGGCGAGACGTCATAAGCCTATAAAACGATGTAACTGATGGCTACAGTAGCGCAATATGGTGCAGTGTGAGTTATCAGAAACATGGAATAAGGCGGTTTGGGCCCATCAAAGGCGAGACGTCATCAGCCTATAAAACGATGTAACTTATGGCTACAGTAGCGCAATGTGGTGCAGTGTGAGTTATCAGAGGCACGGAATAAGGCGGTTTGGGCCCATCAAAGGCGAGACGTCATCAGCCTATAAAACGATGTAACTTATGGCTACAGTAGCGTAACATGGTGCAGTGTGAGTTATCAGAAGCATGGAATAAGGCGGTTTGGGCCCATCAAAGACTAGTGCAGCGAGTGTCGAGACGCCATCAGCCTATAACACAATGTAACTTATGGCTACAGTAGCGCAATGTGGTGCAGTGTGAGTTATCAGAAGCATGGAATAAGGCGGTTTGGGCCCATCAAAGACTAGTGTAGCGAGTGTCGAGACGCCATCAGCCTATAACACAATGTAACTTATGGCTACAGTAGCGCAATGTGGTGCAGTGTGAGTTATCAGAAGCTCGAACCGAACAGCTGCAGCAGCACATTGAGATGCTGTCCAACTTATCAGAGGCTACAGTAGCACTCCTGATACGTTTAGCGAGGCATAAAAATGATATGGCTTTGTTGCTACAGTAGCGTCCAGTAAGGCGTATGCTGGTACATCATGTCCACCTTGTCTGTGTGCTCTACCTTTCTGTCTCTGTCTGTCTGTCTGTCTGTCTGTCTGTCTGTCTGTCTCTCTCTCTCTCTCTCTCTCTCTCTCTCTCTCTCTCTCTCTCTCTCTCTCTCTCTCTCTCTCTCTCTCTCTCTCTCTCTCTCTCTCTCTCTCTTTTTCTTTCTATCTATCTATCTATCTATCTATCTATCTATCTATCTATATCTATATCTATATATATGTATATTTGTATCTCTCTCTTCTTTCTATCTAACTCTATCGATCTATCTGTCTCTTTTTCTCTTCCTCCATCTATCTATCCATCTATCTATCTTATCTATCTATCTGTCTGTCTATCTATCTATCTATCTATCTGTCTGTCTGTCTATCTATCTGTCTATTTTTCTATTTGTCTATCTATCTATCTACTTTAGTCTTCCGGATACAACACATTGATGTACATTGGTAGCGCTGTGAGTCCAGATTTGTTACGAAGTTGATGAATATATTGGTTGAATAATAATAATAATAATAATAATAATAATAATAATAATAATAATAATAATAATAATAATAATAATAATAATAATAATAATAATAATAATAATAATAATAATAATAATAATAATAATAATAATAATGTATGAAATTAAGCTTGGTCGATCAAGGGGAAACAATAAAATATGATACTAATTGTCATCGGTATATTGTAGAGTACTTTCCCTTTGATCGATTGGTCCAGTAAGAAATCTGAAAGACGAAATTTCCAAACCGGTACTGAAGGAGTTTAGTTTTATGTTGCTTGCATACATTTCGCTAATAATTTTCACTATCGTCTTGCAGGCGTCTTTAAAATGAATAATTTAATGAAAGATATCTAAAACAACGTTGGTTTAGATTTCTTTTAAGATTTAAGGACAGCAAAGTTTGAGATTATGTTGTTTTTTGGAGATACCAATAACGGTGGAGAAATTTATACAAACCTGCTGGGTTTATTTCCTCTTTCTTTAATATACGTCTCTCCCCTGCATCCCTCTATTTGTTTGGGTCTGTGTCTATGTCTGTCTCTATGTGTGTCTTTCTCTCTCCCTCCCTCTCTCTCTTTCTCTCTCTCTCTCTCTCTCTCTCTCTCTCTCTCTCTCTCTCTCTCTCTTTCTCTGTCTGTTTGTCTGTCTATTTATCTCTCTCTCTCTCTCTCTCTCTCTCTCTCTCTCACTCTCTCTCACTCTCGTTCTCCCTCTCTCTTTCTGTCTGGACCTGGGTCTGTGTGTGTGTCTCTCTCTCCCCCCACCTCTCTCTCTCTCTCTCTCTCTCTCTCTCTCTATCTCTCTCTCTATCTATCTCTCTCTCACACAAACACACATATACACTTTCTTGTTCCCACCCCAAATTTTTTTTTTCCTCTTATTTTCTCTCTTTCCAAAGATTATTAAATTTTAAAAAAGATTTCTATTCTTTTTTTTAAATCTGCTTCTAGATGAAGATCTAGGACTAAAGACAAACTTAATTGCCTTGCGGGAAAAAAAAAACGTTGTGCACAATCTAGACCTAGATCCATGGGCACATCCTTAACTTCACGACGATAATATTGCACGGCACAGTCACTGCTGCTACTCACACCATTCCAGAATACTATCCTCACCACCAGAACGAAAGAGGCCTAGTTTTAACGTTGATCGGAATAAGCGTAGCCATACGTCACTCCACCAGTTTAAAGGACATCTGTGTATGACGTGTATGACATGACAGGGAGGTGCGGTGTGGAGAATGACGTACCGCCTCCCAAAGAGACGAGTTACCCATAGATTCTTTTGAAGAAGAATGTTATACACGCAACTCGCCTCTAGCAATTCAAAGATGTTCCAGAAACAGAAGGCATTAAAGAGGCGTGGGGGAAAGTTGCAAAAAGGGGTGGGGGGGGGGGGTGCGGGAAGGTTGAGGGGGATGTATAGGTTTGACCTTTCAGACCGCCATTTGATTGAGAGTTCACGATCTTTGCTCATTGGCCTCACTGAAATATTTACCCAAATAGTTTCGCTCTCCTTCATCTGATTTTCCTCTGTGCGCATTACTGGGGAAAATAAAGAGCAGAGAGGGAGCGAGGGCGAGAGAGACAGAGAGGGAGAGGGGGAGAGGGGGAGAAAGAGGGAGAGAGAGAAAAGGAGCAGATAAGTCAGAAAAAAGGGAGAAAAAGAAAGAAAAAGACGAAAAAGAGAGAGAACGGGAGCGACAGATAAGAGGAACAGATAAGGGAGAAGACGAAAAAGGGAGAAAGAGAGAGGAAGAAGGAGAGAGAGAGAGAGAGAGAGAGAGAGAGAGAGAGAGAGAGAGAGAGAGGCAGAGAGAAACAGAGAGATAGAGAGAGGTAAAGGGATGAAGAGACTGAGAGAAAGAGAGATGAATAGAGAGAGAGAGACGGAAAGAGATGAAGAGACTGAGAGAGAGAGAGAGATGAAGAGACTGAGAGAG
>JAWDGP010006071.1:67500-90000 GCA_033675545.1 Elysia crispata
CTGAAGTAATACTTCGATCTCTCGTTTAACGCCTGGAAGCGCAACATGTGCATCCCCAGTAATTAGTATTTCACAATCTTTCGGTGCAAATCTTCCTACACGGTAATTATTATCTATTGCGTTTTCATTTAGTTTGAGAGAAAAAAAAAATTTTGCGTAGTGTTTCCATGCCAATTAAAATATGCTTAGAATCGACGGGTTTTATACCTCCTAGGGTACTGTGCTGCTCACTAGAGGGAGAGAAAGGATAGAGAGAAAGAAGGAAAAAAACACATAGAAGTGAGGGAATGACAGGGGGAAATAAATACTGTTGTCTCAGAAAAAAAGTTTATCGGAATTCAGAATTTCTAAATAAAAAAAAAAATTGGAGAAAAAGCGGAGTAAAAGTTATGGATGAGTAATTTGAAAAAAAAATTTTTTTTTTTTTTGTAAAACCATATTTTTCCCCCTTTTTTGTGACTAGAGTTCCCCCTATTTATGTGGATTCTTATCCTAATCGACATTTTACTAAATCTAACCGGTTCCGAGTAACCGCGTACTGAAGCGGTTACTAGAGCGGGTTCGAAAACCTCAGAAGAATAAGGTGGAACCGGATACTTTCTCTCCTTTCGGAAAGCAAGACATGTTACCATGGAAAAAAAGACAAAGATTTTAGCCGAATACACGTAACTTCCACTTCATAATCATTCTTTGACATTTCTTTATTTAAAAATTTAGAGGTTGCCACTAACATGTGTTAATAGACTTAGGTACAGTATGAACAGCGGCAGGTTAGCAGTAAAAGAAGAAGTAACCAGCAGCAACAATATTTTTAGGGAAAAAAAAAACCAAAATGACGAGGTCTTATCCTGGAATTGTATGTTGAATCAAAACTTGAACCCCAAGAGGGCAGTGATATCCAAAATAGAAGCAGAAGGTCACCAGGTCTTGTATTTCTTGCGCTCAAACCAACCACCCTTCACAGGCGCGTCTATTGAGCGTGACCCAATTTTTAAAAAATCACAAAAAAGGGAATCACGTATTTACATAAAGGTGGGAAAAACCTTTGAAGGGATAATTAGTATCCAGCTGGGTCACTGAGTTGAAAGACGTGCTTCAGTGTATACATAACCTCCCTTTCCTCCCCTCCCCCCCCCCACCCCCCCCCCCCCCACCCCTGCCGTTTTTAAGGGGGGAGGGGATTATTTTCCTCGCATTTCAATACATTAATTTCAGTCTCAAGGTTATGTCAGTTTCTTTGTATAACTCTCGTTATTAATGTCGGGTACTAACTGACCTTTCAATACATTAATTTCAGTCTCAAGGTTATGTCAGTTTCTTTGTATAACTCTCATTATTAATGCCGGGTACTAACTGACCTTTCAATACATTAATTTCAGTCTCAAGGTTATGTCAGTTTCTTTGTATAACTCTCGTGATTAATGTCGGGTACTAACTGACCTTTCAATACATTAATTTCAGTCTCAAGGTTACGTCAGTTGCTTTGTATAACTCTCGTTATTAATGTCGGGTACTAACTGACCTTTCAATACATTAATTTCAGTCTCAAGGTTATGTCAGTTTCTTTGTATAACTCTCGTGATTAATGTCGGGTACTAACTGACCTTTCAATACATTAATTTCAGTCTCAAGGTTATGTCAGTTTCAGTGAATAACTCTAGCTTCTATTGTCAAATATTTTACTGACATTTCAGTTGATCTATTTTAATGTATTTAAGTGGCGACACGAAAAGAGGAGAAGAGGCGCGAGGGAGGGAGGGAGGAAAAAACAAGGGGAGGAAGGGGGAAAGGAGGGTAAAGGGTATAATCTAGCGGTCCCCAAAACAGGAACCACTGTGATGTAACAATGGTACAGGCGGCGCCATTGGCTGCTGTAGGAGATCTAACACGGGCAGTTGTAACTTGTAACCGCCTGAGTCTTAGATTTTTCACTGGGAATTGTGCGTTATAGCAGGAGGGTACGATGGCTTCACACATGAACTTCAGGTCTTTTTGTTAATATTTTGGGCCCATGCGATTTAAAAAAAAAAAAAACGAATCGCTCTCCTTCCTTTCTGTTTCTCCCTTAAATTCTTTCTTTCTTGTCTCTGTCTCTCTGTCTCTCTCTTTCTCTTTCTCTCTCTCATTCTCTCTGTCTGTCTGTCTGTCTGTCTGTCTGTCTGTCTGTCTCTCTCTCTCTCTCTCTCTCTCTCTCTCTCTCTCTCTCTCTCTCTCTCTCTCTCTCTCTCTCTCTCTTTCTCTCTCTCTCTCTCTCTCTCTCTTTCTGTCTCTCTCTGGGCTTATCTATTAATTCATCAATCTGTCTGTCTCTCTCTGTCTGTCTTTCTTTGTCTGTCTGTCTCTCTCTGTCTGTCTGTGTCTCTCTCTCTCTCTCTCTCTCTCTCTCTCTCTCTCTCTCTCTCTCTCTCTCTCTCTATCTTTCTCTCTCTCTCTGGGCTTATCTATTAATTCATCAATCTGTTTATACGTCTGTCTTTAACCTATATGCAATGCAATGGTTCCTAGATCCTTTCTGCCATCTTACCTTCTTTTTTTCTTTTAATTTTAATTTTTTTTTTAATCTTTTAAAGAATACTATATTCTGGGAGAATTTTTTTTCCTTTTATCTTGTTCAGATCTATGATTATTATGTGTCCCAAAACCTCCTGATGGGCTTCGAAGAATAGGCACCATACAGACTGAACATTACCTATTGTTCTCTACCGCTGTTACTGGCGTTAATGGGTTTTGATCCGTCTGTTTATGATGATCGCTACACTGTCGGTATCTAGCAACAAGAAATAGGCTGTCACCCCATCACGGCGTCTCTCTCTCTCTCTCTCTCTCTCTCTCTCTCTCTCTCTCTCTCTCTCTCTCTCTCTCTCTCTCTCTCTCTCTCTCTCTCTCTCTCTCTCTCTCTCTCTCTCTCTCTCTCTCTCTCTCTCTCTCTCTCTCTCTCTTTCTCTTTTTCTCTTTCTCTCTCTCTCGCTCTATTTCTTTCTCCCACTCTGTCTCGCCTCTCTTTCTCTTTCCTCTCTCGCTCTCTTTTTCTCTCTCTCTTTCTCTCTCTCTTTCTTTCTCTCACTCTCTCTCTCCTCTCTTTCTCTCTCTCCTCTAGCTCTCTCTCTCTCTCCCTCTCTCTCCCCTTCCTCTCTCTCCCCCCTCCTCTCTCCACCTCTCTCTCTTTTTTTTTCTTTCCCTCTCTCTCTTTCTCTCTCTTTTTCTTTCTCCCACTCTGTCTCTCCTCTCTTTCTCTTTCCTCTCTCTATCTCTCTCTTTCTCTCTCTTTCTTTCTCTCACTCTGTCTCTCCTCTCTTTCTCTCTCTCCTCTAGCTCTCTCTCTCCTCTCTCTCCCCCCTCCTCTCTCCAACTCTCTCTCTCTCTCTCTCTCTCTCTCTCTCAAATCTTTTAAAGGTGAGTACAAACTTCCATTCACGTGAAGCTAATTCTCTAAGCCTAACCTTTTTTCTAATGGCAGTCAAGTACATCTCCAAGGGGGGGGATAAAGTTAAAATAATAATCTGTTTTAATAGCCCCCAACACCGCCGTGAGATTTCTGTTCTCTCAAGCTGACCATAATTATCACCGCCATTATTTTCATGTCTCTGATTATGGACGAGACAATTACAGCTCACTGCTGGGTGGATTATCCCCTTGTGGTTTATTTTTTAACCCAACCGCCTTCTCGTCTGCTAACGAACAGCTGTAGTTTGTTGTCTACTGAACCTTTATAGTAATATATCCAGTCTTTACCAGGCTGTGTTCTCTAGATCCGCTTCTCGCATTTGGTTTGGAGCCTCTATAATCTCCTGTGTTTACGAGGCTTAATGTTCCCCAGATCCGCTTCTCGCCTTTGGTTTAGTCCCTCTATAATCTCCTGTGTTTACGAGGCTTAATGTTCCCCAGATCCGCTTCTCGCCTTTGGAGCCTCTATAATCTCCTGTCTTTACGAGGCTTAATGTTCCCCAGATCCGCTTCTCGCCTTTGGTTTAGTCCCTCTATAATCTCCTGTGTTTACGAGGCTTAATGTTCCCCAGATCCGCTTCTCGCATTTGGTTTGGAGCCTCTATAATCTCCTGTGTTTACGAGGCTTAATGTTCCCCAAATTCGCTTCTCGCCTTTGGAGCCTCTATAATCTCCTGTCTTTACGAGGCTTAATGTTCCCCAGATCCGCTTCTCGCCTTTGGAGCCTCTATAATCTCCTGTCTTTACGAGGCTTAATGTTCCCCAGATCCGCTTCTCGCATTTGGTTTGGAGCCTCTATAATCTCCTGTGTTTACGAGGCTTAATGTTCCCCAGATCCGCTTCTCGCCTTTGGTTTAGTCCCTCTATAATCTCCTGTGTTTACGAGGCTTAATGTTCCCCAGATCCGCTTCTCGCATTTGGTTTGGAGCCTCTATAATCTCCTGTGTTTACGAGGCTTAATGTTCCCCAGATCCGCTTCTCGCCTTTGGTCTCTCTATAATCTCCTGTCTTTACGAGGCTTAATGTTCCCCAGATCCGCTTCTCGCATTTGGTTTGGAGCCTCTATAATCTCCTGTCTTTACGAGGCTTAATGTTCCCCAGATCCGCTTCTCGCCTTTGGAGCCTCTATAATCTCCTGTCTTTACGAGGCTTAATGTTGCCCAGATCCGCTTCTCGCCTTTGGTCCCTCTATAATCTCCTGTCTTTACGAGGCTTAATGTTGCCCCGATCCGCTTCTCGCCTTTGGAGCCTCTATAATCTCCTGTCTTTACGAGGCTTAATGTTGCCCAGATCCGCTTCTCGCCTTTGGAGCCTCTATAATCTCCTGTCTTTACGAGGCTTAATGTTGCCCAGATCCGCTTCTCGCCTTTGGAGCCTCTATAATCTCCTGTCTTTACGAGGTTTAATGTTGCCCAGATCCGCTTCTTCCCATGACGAGCATGACGGAGCCATTGTGTCAGGATAGGTTGAAGCGAACTCTCTGCCTCATTCTGAGGTTGGCGGTTTGAGTCACTAGTTGGCAGGAGGAGTCAACATACAGCCCGCAATGTTTAGAATTAAGGTCAACATTCTATAAGTTGCATGAAATAGCAGCTTGTCAACATCTCCAAAGATATCAGTATTCCGTGTGCGTTTCTGAGCTGTCTAGGACTACGTAAAAAAAATCTATTCCGTCAATATACTATACATATTTTAATAGCTAATAACTAATTTTGTAAAATTCCAAATCTATTTATATACTTTTTAAACATTCATTATCATGTAGGCTTAAATAACTTCGCGGCTAAGAATTCCCGCAAGGCAGTTCACTTTTATGCACTTAATGCGAAAGTTTACAGCTTTCTAATAAGCGTTTAAAAAGAATCTTAAAAAAAAACATTGAAAGAACAGAATTTCTCGATTTCCTTCATTCAAGTCCACCTGGTGAAGGATCGAATAAAACAATCTTCAAAGTTCAAAAATTGGAATGAATATTTTTTGTGTGTCCAAATTAAAAAAACAACATCAGAAATATATCGAGTATACTTATGATTTCACATTATCACAATCTCAAGTGAATTCTTAATCTTGTTGCTCGTACAGAAAAAAATAGAAAATAAAACTTCGTTGAAGGGTATAGGTAAAAAAACAGATGTCACAGAACGTGGGAAGAACTAAGTACAACTACGGCACATTTCTCTGGGATCACTGTGTGACACAATCATGAAATCATTTTGGACTGAATCGACGCACATGAATGGCCGGAGACGCAGTTTAGGATAAAGCGGCGCGAGGAATTTCCAAATGACCCAATCAAATCGTGGAAAGACAAGCATTGGTTTATCGGGTATTTCCTGTATCACAACTCGCGTGAATCCTAAGTCTAATCTTGTTGCACGGACAGAAAAAAAAATTGAAAATAAAACTTCGTTGAAGGGTATAGGATTAAAAAAAAATACAAGCTAGAGAAATGTTGGGCAGAATTATGTACAACTACAGTGGGACACAATCATGAATTCATTTAGATTTAATCGACGCACATGAATGGCCGGAGACGCAGTTTAGGATAAAGCGGCGCGAGGAATTTTCAAATGACCCAATCAAATCGTAGAAAGACAAGCATTGCTTCTTCGGGTATTTCCTATCACAACCTCACGTGAATCCTTACTCTTATCTTGTTGCACGGAAAGAAAAAAATAGAAAATAAAACTTCGTTGAAGGGAAGAGAATAAAAAATGCAATTTAGAGAATTTGGGCAGAACTATGTACAACTACAGTACCGTTTCTCTTGGATCACTATGGGACACAATCATGAATTCATTTAGATTGAATCGACGCATACGACTGGGCGGGGACGCAGTTAAGGATAAAGCGACGCGCGGAATTTTCATATGACTCAATCAAACCGTAGAAAGTCAACCATTGCTTATCATTGGCTTGAATCAAACATATTCACAGGATGTGTAACGAACAAGGGCGGTAATCAGCAATCTTCCGGTGCATTTGGGCAAGTGCAAAGGTCAAGACAATATTTCATCACTTGTGGAGGAGGTTTTGAGCTGCACTTGCGATGGTAAATAAAGTAGGCAACTGATATAGCTGGTTCTCTATAGAGGTATATTTATTATTTTTTTTCGACCACGATAAATAGAGTAATTATTATACAACCTTAGAGTTCATAATATCCATGGTTTGATTGTTTCAGTTTTCATCCAGTTTTTACGTTAAGTTCCTTTTTTTTCAGCAGATGTGGATTGAGCAAAATAAAGCTAGAAAGTTATTGTGACAGCAAGCATCTAGGGGCAGAGATAAATATTCCAAGAATTCATGCCTCACTCACGTACCCTAGCAGTCTCATCATGCGAGAACTACAGTTCGTTGGATGATAATAATGTTGAAATAAAATATTAATGAACAATTTACTCTTTACTATTGTTTTATCGGCCTGTATGCGATATTATAACGTGGTCTAGCTGTTCTCCCTCATTTTTCTGATTGTGTACAATACTTTCTGGTCTTAGGTATGCCTTGCAAACTCTTAATCACAATAGAAGCATTCAGAAATATTGAGAGTGAATCGAAAATGCGTTACCCGAAAGCTGGAAAAATGGTCGGCTTAATGAATTTCCAGAAGGAAAAGAAGAAAAGTTGCATTTCGACAAAAAGACTTACAAAGTTACAAGACTTACCTCTGCTCATCATTACAGTCCCCGTTTGGATAAAAGCCGTCCGCATTCTAACATGTATGTTGAATTTCACTTGTCAATAGATCGGCATGTTGTTTTTGTTGAATTCCGGACGGACACGTCAGTAGAAACATCTACTCAATTTGTTGAAAAGCACACTTGGAAGCCATAGAAATCTCTTGAGTTTCTTTCTCATTATTATTCCAGCTTTTCCGTCATAAAAAATACTGGCCTAGAGAGTCTCAATGTCTCAACGTGTCTCAGCATGTCTGTATATCAACTCCATTATCCCCCTTGAGTTTTCCACCGCAACCATAACCTCTTCCGGTTAGACACGAATGAAGACAGTCTTAGCACAGTTTCGAGCAGTTTAACGAAAAGAGAAATAAACTCATTAATTTTTCGGTTTCGGTTCTTCGTATTTACTCACATAGACTAACTCCCCTTCGTGCTGTATTTTCCAGTCTAGATTAAAACTGTTTTTGAATCATTTGCAGCTTGGTTCCTGATGGTATGTGTCACCGTTGCCTTAGTGGTTTCGGATCTACTGTGAAAATAAAGCATCGTTTTTCATTGTCTTCTATTGCAGGCTCTTGGTGTACACAATACAAAGAAAACCTGGACACAGATTGATTTTCAAAAATTCAATTTCTTCTCAATTTAAAAATGAAAAGAAAAATGTTTCTGGTGAAGAGTTTGTTACCGCAGTTGATGCTTACGTTGTTGTTTTGTTGCCCTTATTGCTGATGTCTGTGATGTTATATAATCAAAATCACTTGTTGTTGTTGTTGTTGTTGTTGTTGTTGTTGTTGTTTTGTTGATGTTGGTGGTTCCGACGTTGTAACATATTTTTATGCTTTTCTATTTCTAATTTATTCCGATTCTCTATCTGGCCTCTTCTGTTTGATTTTTTTTGGGTTTTTTTTTGGGTTTTTTGTTGTTTTTTTTTTAGCAATTTCCATCCCTACATGTTCTCAAAGTACGCGTTTTACGTCCAGATCAGAATATAATACACAGGACTTCAGGACATACCTCCTAGTCTCGGTGGTCCCTCGACACTAGAATATACTACACAGGACTTCAGGACATACCTCCTAGTCTCGGTGGTCCCTCGACACTAGAATAAATAGGACACATAATTTTCCTTGTTTTACACCGATGTAAACATGACAACGAAACATTATTTGTTATCGTTGATACTTTACGCCAATATAAACAAGAGAACGTTCCATACTTTTTTTCGATTGATACTTTACGCTGATGTAAAGAACACAAAGTAACATAATTTCCAACCGCTCGCTACATGGTTACTACGTAAACAAAGAACCAAAGTCACATATTCCCGATTAGCTAACACGTCATGACGTTTTCATTTGGATTGTTGCCTTTTTTCGGTCTCCTAGTTAAGCTGATTCTCGCTTTACGATTTATCGGTAAAATTTAACATAAGCTGAGGGAAATACGTATATTGACACAATCATGTACACGTACTGTCATTAGCACATTAGCACATCAACACATGAGCACAATTGGCAGGAAGTCGGAGTCGTGTTATTATAACCCGTTTATTGTGCGTCTGGTGAGCAAAGACTTTTAGTTTTACCCAATAGCCAGATGGCATCGGGCACTGTTTCGCACTGCAGGTGAAACACGTTTGGCTCAAGATCTAGATTAGATACGAATTAATAAAATGAGATACATTATTCATCGACGGCGTTATATGGCGTTCGGTTCGCTAGAAACTGATTTTCCTTCGCTTTCAGACGAATTGCCCAGAGATGAAAATTGTTAATTTTATCTTAGAAATTGATTACATGTAGATTTAAATTTCCTGATCTTATTTATGTATGTATATATATATATATATATATATATATATATATATATATATATATATATATATATATATATATATATATTCCCCTTTCACAGAAAGAGAGTGAGAGGTAGACAAAGAGAAAAGATTTGGGATGGGCCATGAAGATCGACAGGTGGTGACAAAGTGATTGTAAAATGTGAGGGCAGACTCAGGTGGACTGGCATGATCTGGGGAGTCTTCACTTGCAGTCTCTGACGTTGAGTGTCCTTGACACACAAAAATACCGGATCTACGATAGAACCGCCACTAGAAGCCAAAATCTCTGTGGTGTCCGAGAATATTCAAATACAACCACAAAAATAAGGCTACATAATTGGAAAAACTGTTTTCCGTTCAGGTTGGTTGCATAATCTATTTCCAAAAGTTACCTTTGCGATCGAAAGTTGGTATTTCGATGTCAATATATACTTCACAGTCGCAGACCGCACAAGTGGCTGAAAGTCTCGTAGATTCCTGCAGTTTCCCGTGGGACTACAGCACTGCTTCAGAATGACAGCAGCCGAAAATTACCGTAAACGGAGCCAGAGAACCGAAAAGATAAATCTGAAAACCAAAACTTTATACATAAAGAATATCTTCTTCTCTTAGCGACAAAATGTTGTAACAGTCACGTGGCTGTAACTGCATTAAACCTGTAAACCAGGAAGCTGTTTTGTTTCTTCATCATGTCCGTGACCCCCTCGAGAACAGGTCTACCGTAAATTGCAGGAACGAAAAAAGGATGTGAGAAAAAGAACACCACAATGCCTATAAAAATCTGGACCGGAACCGTGTGATACAATTATAAAGATGCCAGGTTGTAACACAAAATTCAGATCTCGGAGGTTAGAAAATGGGTCAACAGTAGGATCTAGGACCATATCAGAGAAATTTTTCAGGATGTCATGTAATCGATTTTGGTAGTGGATCTTCAAAATCTGTACATCTGACAGGCATCTTTTTTGTGCATAGGTAGCTCTGTTAGTCGATGGGGGCATAGCAAGATTGGATTACGGCCCTTTACTTTACACGGGTGGATATTGAATAACTTTTTTGTTGTTTGGGCAGACATGATAGGGTTTAATCCAAGGGCATCGTCTAACGGGCAACGGGTGGATCATGTGAGATTAAAGCAGAGATAGGAAAATAGAACGGGCACAGACAGTATTCAAAAAAAGAGATAAGCAGGGAGAGAGAGAGAGAGAGAGAGAGAGAGAGAGAGAAAGAGAGAAAGAGAGGCAGAGAGAGAAAGAGAGAGGGAGAGAGAGTGAGAGTGAGAGACTCAGAGAGAGAAAGAGAGAGAAAGAGAGATAGGAAGAGAGACAGACACAGATACAGACAGAGACAGAGAGAGGGTATGTTTTGAAATGCCTGCGCCTCCTTCAAGTTGTTTCCTAAGGCCACTAGGTGTACCAGCTGATCCAACAAAGGTCACTCAACAGACGATATCAGCTGCTGCACTCTAACAGCGGATCAACATTTATTGTAACAGCGGACAAAACAGCATTGCCTCATGAGCTTGCATGGTGTTAGTCAACCGCCGCACTACTCGCGCCACCAGTTCAGTTGTTAACATCTTAAAAATCCTTTAGATCTCTGGGGTTTTTTTACTCACGCGCAAAAAAAATCACCAAAAAAAAAACAAAAAAAAATTATAGGTCTTCATTACGCATCTCTGTTTTTATCTATTTTTTGGTCTCAAAATTGGGCTGGTTAATTACGTCAGTTTATGTCATTGCATGAAAAAGATCCTTGCGTGAAAGTGCAAAAAAGATGGTCTAATGTTTTAGATAATTTATTGACACCAAAAAAAAGAAAGATATTTATTGTTATCACCATTGCTAGTTCGTGCATGCACCCATGGAAGTTGAGGGCATGTTTGCGTCTACGGATTTCCCTTTTTTATATTAATTTTATTACTGCTACTACTACGACCATTACTACGACCACTACTACGACCATTACTACTACTACTATTACGACCATTACTACGACCACTACTACAAACACTACTATGACCACTACTACGACCATTACTACGACCACTACTACGACCATTACTACTACTACTATTACGACCATTACTACCACTACTATTACGACCATTACTACTACTACTATTACGACCATTACTACTACTACTATTACGACCATTACTACGACCACTACTACAAACACTACTATGACCACTATTACGACCATTACTACGACCACTACTACGACCATTACTACTACTACTATTACGACCATTACTACGACCATTACTACGACCACTACTACGACCATTACTACTACTACTATTACGACCATTACTACGACCACTACTATTACGACCATTACTACGACCACTACTACGACCACCACTACGACCATTACTACTACTACTATTACGACCATTACTACGACCACTACTACTACGACCATTACTACGACCACTACTACGACCACCACTACGACCACTACTACGACCAATACTACGACCACTACTACTACTACGACCATTACTACGACCACTACTACGACCATTACTACGACCACTACTACGACCACTACTACTACTACTACTACTACTACTACTACTACTACTACTACTACTACTACTACTACTACTACTGCTGCCACTGCTGCCACTACTGCGACTGCTACTACTACTACTACTACTGCTGCTACTACTGCTGCTGCTACTGCTGCTGCTGCTACTACTACTACTACTACTGCTGCTGCTGCTACTGCTGCTGCCACTACTGCTGCTACTACTACTGCTGCTGCTGCTACTACTACTACTACTACTACAACTAGTACCACTTCTACTACTACTACTACTACTACTACTACTACTACTACTACTACTACGACTACTACGACTGCTACGACTACTACTACTGCTACTGCTCTACTACTACTACTACTACTACTACTACTACTACTACTACTACTACTACTACTACAACTCCTACTACTACTGCTGCTACTACTATTACTACTACTACTACTACTACTACTACTACTACTACTACTACTACTACTACTACTACTACTACTACTACTACTACTACTACATGTGTATAGGAAAATAAATGTATTCCTCATGTATTTGATCTCAATTGTAGTTAAAAAAATGATCCGCTTTATGTAATTCGGTCAATTTACCGAGAAATTAGACACTATGACTTTCATAAATTGTTACAGATGCCTTTTCGCTTGATTTGTAACTTGTAATCGATTTCTACGGCCACTGACTGGGTGACCGGGAGGAGCAACACGTCGACTCTATGATGATCAAATATATCGATATGAAAGTTCCGCTACCTGATCCCGGTTCTCACACTACTGGTATTGGAGGGAGACGTGGATGATGGCGTTTAAGAGAGAGAGAGAGAGAGAGAGAGAGTGAGTGAGTGAGTGAGTGATTGAGAAAGAAAAGGTAAGTCACTGAGACAGGTTCAAAGACATAGAGAGGGATAGACTCACGGAGAGAGAAAGAGAAAGAGAGAGAGAGAGAGAGAGAGAGAGAGAGAGAGAAAGAAAGTGAGAAAGAAAAGGTGAGTCATCGAGACAGAGTCAGCAACATAGACAGAGAGATGGATAGACTCACGGACAGACAGAGAGAGAGAGAGAGAGAGAGAGAGAGAGAGAGAGAGAGAGAGAGAGAAGGTGAGTTACGAGACAGGGTCAAAAACAAAGACAACGAGAGATAGACTCATGGGGAGAGAGAGAGAGAGAGAGAGAGAGAGAGAGAGAGAGAGAGAGAAATAATAAGTGAGTCAGCGTGGCAAGAACAGCAGCTGTTTTGGTTTTCCTGTTGATTCCCAGCTGGGAACACATTGTGAAGTGATTCAGGTGTCTGGAGAGAATTAAATGCCTTAATTGTTTCCGGATAGCATCAGATGTTTTTGTTTTCAACCAAAAAGTCTTACATCATCTACACTTAAGGTTTGAAAATACTTGTGGGCGTCAACATCAAAAATCCATGGATGACGTAAAAAAATAAGCGCCATTATAAAATATGATGCTAGAGCGAAGTAGCTACAAGATGCCCGTGAGATATGTGACAAAACAAACTAGAGTATCGAAAGGAACGCAAGACTTTGTAATATCTGGTCTCTAACGGGCGTGAATTCTGTTACCACATATCAGAAAAGGACAGCTAAATATAGTGTCTGGAAGTCCATAAAGCGAAACAGCCTGTTCTCTGCAGATAACAATACAACTTAAGAAACAATGGCCACTTAATACTCAGCTGCTGCGGGTAAAGAAAGGTGCTGAGGATATTAAAATATGAAGCGCCCCCCCCACCTTCTTAGGAGCTGATTCAGACTTTTATAGATCGAATTTTTCCAGCTCACCATAAACAATTGTCAAACTGTTTTGATCTGTGTATAATTATTATGGCCATTGCTGTCGTAATGCTTGCTCATGTATTGTTAGGCACTGAAACAAGGCCTCCAAAGGACGTTAGAATTATTTATCATAATATCATGTCATCGTAACCTAAAGAAAACCACAATAATCACATAAACTTACCATAATGAACCGCATATTACCGTAGACTGACGCATTCAGCCGCAAGCCGCCGCAAGGTACCGTTAAACAAACGCAAATTATTGTTTTATGCTTTCGCCCTTGTGGTTTCACTGCACATAAACTGCACGCATGCGTAACATTCTTTGTTCGTTCTTAGATTTTTACAAAGAAAACTGTTTGTTACCTTTTTTTCTTTCAACGGAATACAGTAAAACATATTTTATCTGAACCTACAGAACAATATCGTGTGTTTGCTACACAGTTTATTCTATATTGCAATTTTCACTCCACTCACCACTGCTGATCCCCAGCAAAAAAAAAAAAAAAAAAAAATGGGTGATAAAAACAAAAAGAGAAAAGTTCACTTCTAAAATCTCCCCTACGTACATAGACATAGTTCGAAGCATCTCCGCCCCAACCAAATATTTTGAAGAATTCCCCATGTTGTGTAACCACGGCTGAATCAATCTCCAAGCCTTGTTAAACAAGCATGCCTCAGTACTCTTTATGTTTTAAGTTTGAGGTTCTTGTTGTTGCTCTCTCTCTCTCTCTCTCTCTCTCTCTCTCTCTCTCTCTCTCTCTCTCTCTCTCTCTCTCTCTCTCTCTCTCTCTCTCTCTCTCTCACACACACACACACACACACACACATGTCACCCTGTAGCAATACAAGATGGAAACTTCATGTTCTAGCGGCGGCCACTTTATGTCTGCTTAACCTTGGTTCTTCCTCTCATGTCACGTTGACCTCCCGCCAAGGCTAAAACAGAATTGGTTTGGAGTTACCTATCGTGTTAAAGCCAGTGCTAACCAAGCTAGCTGTGGCCACTGCAGTGTTCATCTGCAAATCCAATGGCTGATTTTGGGTCTTCACCTTTCAAACCCTGCCCTGACATTGTAGTGGATCCTTACATTCACATCGAATGGAAAACTTTGCTTTTATACAGCTCTTAGGTGATCCCAACACGGTATAAAATAAATTTATAAATTGCCGACGAAATCACTGCGCGATCAATCTATCAACCAAGAGGACAACAATAAATCATTCAATCAATACAATTTTTAGCTTATAAATCAATCATCGAAAAATCCAAGGAAGTGATTTACTTGACCATAAGCAATGAATGAGTCAGACAGTCGGTACGCAAAACTATTCTTTCTCTCTCTCTCTCTCTCTCTCTCTCTCTCTCTCTCTCTCTCTCTCTCTCTCTCTCTCTCTCTCTCTCTCTCTCTCTCTCTCTCTCTCTCTTTCTCTTCTCTTTCTCTCTCTCTTTCTCTTTCTCCCCTCCCACTTCTCTCTCCTCTCTCTCTCTCTCTCTCTCTCTCTCTCTCTCTCTCTCTCTCTCTCTCTCTCTCTCTCTCTCTCTCTCTCTCTCTCTTTCTCTCTCTCTTTCTCTTTCTCTCTCTCTCTCTCTCTCTCTCTCTCTCTCTCTCTCTCTCTCTCTCTCTCTCTCTCTCTCTCTTTGTATATATATATAAATATATCCCCGACTTATCTTCTTCCCATCTTATTTCTCCCCTTTTTCTCTCTACTACTCTCCTTCCCTTTTTCTTTTTCATTCTTCACTCTTTCTCTCTAGTACTCTCCTTCCCTTTTTCTTTTTCATTCTTCACTCTTTCTCTCTAGTACTCTCCTTCCCTTTTTCTTTTTCATTCTTCACTCTTTCTCTCTAGTACTCTCCTTCCCTTTTTCTTTTTCATTCTTCACTTTTTCTCTCTACTACTCTCCTTCCCTTTTTCTTTTTCATTCTTCACTCTTTCTCTCTAGTACTCTCCTTCCCTTTTTCTTTTTCATTCTTCACTCTTTCTCTCTTCTCTCTCTGCCTTCTTCCAACCTCTCCTTTTCCCTCTCTTGCTCCCGCCCTCCTTTTTTCTCTCCCTCCCTCCTTTTTTCTCTCCCTCCCTCCTTTTTTCTCTCCCGCCCTCCTTTTTTCTCTCCCTCCCTCCCTCCTTCCACCCAAGGAGTGTAAAGGGCAAGCGACACGATGATAAGACAGCTTGACCGGTTGAAGTGACCAGTAGGATGTCCCAAGCCTGACAAAAGGTTATTTAATTTAATGTCAGAATGCAATATTGATTAATGCCTCAGTGCTGTCCTTTATGGAGGAGAAACAAACTTCATTAACTTTAATATTAAACGCATTTACCTCCCGATACTGGATCAAACGTATTACAGAAAGATGATATTTGTGGAATATATCAGCAACAAAAAAAAAAACAAAAGTCTAAACTTACGCGAATTCAGGTTCATTTTCTCACTGTATTTGAGATTTTACATCTTTTTTATCGTTGTTCTATTCAGGTTCCAGTTTTACTCTTCTCCAGAGTTTGGGATTGCATTCTATAAATCCATCAACGTCACAAAAGTTAATAAAAAAAAAATATCAAGCAACAATTATATTGTTTTACACATGATATCTATCAAACCACTGCTACTCAATTGATGAGATTTTTCAAAACATCGTTTATTTATATGTCAGATCTGTCAAATCTTTAATTTTCCATGAGAAGAGATCTATCAAACCAACAATGTCTAATAGAAGAGATCTATCAAACCAGCAATGTCTAATAGAAGAGATCTATCAAACCAGCAATGCCTAATAGAAGAGATCTATCAAACCAACAATGCCTAATAGAAGAGATCTATCAAACCAGCAATGCCTAATAGAAGAGATCTATCAAACCAGCAATGTCTAATAGAAGAGATCTATCAAACCAGCAATGCCTAATAGAAGAGATCTATCAAACCAGCAATGTCTAATAGAAGAGATCTATCAAACCAGCAATGCCTAATAGAAGAGATCTATCAAACCAGCAATGTCTAATAGAAGAGATCTATCAAACCAACAATGTCTAATAGAAGAGATCTATCAAACCAGCAATGTCTAATAGAAGAGATCTATCAAACCAGCAATGCCTAATAGAAGAGATCTATCAAACCAGCAATGTCTAATAGAAGAGATCTATCAAACCAACAATGTCTAGTAGAAGAGATCTATCAAACCAGCAATAATACAAGAGATTTATCAAACCAAAAACAAGTAATATTCACTAGATGCCACCAAACCATCATTCCCACCTCTGATCTGAAGAGCACAGAGTACGCGTCTGACAATCAGGAAATCAAATCCAAATTCTCAGTACGACATACTTTCGCACCTTAGAGACATAAAATGAGTGGGGGACTTGAAATGAAAGGGAGAGAAAGAGAGGGGGAGAGAGAGAGGGAGGGAGAGAGAGAGAGAGGGAGGGAGAGAGAGAGGGAAGGAGAGAGAGGGAGAGAGAGGGAAGGAGAGGGAGGGAGGGAGAGAGAGAGAGAGAGAGAGGGAAGGAGAGGGAGGGAGGGAGAGAGAGAGAGAGAGAGAGAGAGATTTTCCAGAGCAACAGATGTTTTTGACACGTTTATCTGATTGAAAACATCCACGCTTCCGTCAAGCATCATCATGTTAAAACGAAAACAAAAATATTTCATAACTACTCGCCGACACAATTGTTTGCTTCTTTATCTCGCCTCTCTTTATCTCCTTCTTTCTCCCTCTCGTTCCAAACTTTTCCTCTAATCAGATCAGAAGACTTCACTAACATGTATTTCCGTGTTACGTATCACGTGAAAAGAGAGTGGTTGTTTACTTTAACATCTGACATAATTGAGATCTTACAGGATTTATGGCTCTATGCCTTTAAACGTATCAAGGACCTAACAAGGATCCCTCGTCTCGTGTCTTACATGTATCACATTACATGTCATAACATGTATCTTGTGACCTTACAGGATCCCTCGTCTCGTGTCTTACATGTATCACATTACATGTCATAACATGTATCTTGTGACCTTACAGGATCCCTCGTCTCGTGTCTTACATGTATCACATTACATGTCATAACATGTATCTTGTGACCTTACAGAATTCCTAATCTCATGTTTTACATGTATCACATTACATGTCTCACCATGTATCTTGTGACCTTACAGAATTCCTAGTCCCGTGTTTTACATGTATCACATTACATGTTTTAACACTTATCATGTGACCTTTAAGGATCCCTGGTCCCAGTTCTTACATGCATCACGTTACATATCTCAACACATATCTTGTTACTTACAGAATAAGTGTTTTTATGACTTTACATGTACATGCTTTAACACTTATCCTATGAGCTTACAGGGTTCCTGGTTTTATAACTTTTTATGTACATGCTTCAATACTTATCCTGTGGCATTACAGGATACCTGGTTTCATGACTTTACATGTACATGTTTTAACACTTATCCTATGAGTTTACAGGATACCTGGTTTCATGACTTTACATGTACATGTTTTAACACTTATCCTATGAGTTTACAGGATACCTAGTTTAATGACTTTACATGCCTTTCATGTATCCCATTACAAGTCTCAACAAGTATCTTGTGACCTTACAGAATTCCTAGTCCCGTGTTTAACATGTATCCCATTGCATGTCTCAACAAGTATCTTGTTACTTTACAGAATAAGTGCTTTCATGTTTTTACAGGTATCGCTTTATTAATTGTTCGCCTCCATCGTTTTATTTGCTGTTTCCAACCTTTCATGTCAACCCTGTGAGAACAAAGAAAATCAAACAAAGGGCGCCCCGTCTCGCTTCTAACACTGGGTTCGAACATACGATCACTGGAGAGAGATCGATAAGAGATCGATACGCGGGAGACAGGAGAGCGGGAGAGAGAGAGGGACAGAGGCAGAGAGGGAGAGAGACAGATAGGGAGAGAGTGAGGGAGAGATAGCGAGAGAGGGAGTGGGAGAGAGATAGAGAGAGGGAGAGAGAGATTGAGAGAGACAGTCAGAGAGAGAGTGGAAGAGAGATAGGGAGAGAGACTGAGAGAGACAGTCAGAGAGAAGAGAGAGAGTGGGAGAGGCCTCTGTGAGGTCCACATCTTTATAGGTGCTGCTACAGCAAAGCTCGGCTGCTGAGCTCAATTGTGTGGGAATAAAAGATTCGGTTAAGGGTCTGTAGTTTGAGTTTGGTTTCTGAAACGCAGTCTAGATTCTCTTTCTCTGTTTCTCTCTCTCAATCTATCGATCTATCTGTCTTTCTCATTCTCTCTTTCTGCCTCTCTCTCTCTCTCTCTCTCTCTCTCTCTCTCTCTCTCTCTCTCTCTCTCTTTCTCTATCTATCTATTTCTCTCACGCACTCTATCCCTTCTTTTCTCACCTTTTCTCTTTCTCCTGATCTATCTGCCTGTCTATCTTTTTCTTTCCTCCTTTCTGTCTCTCATTCCTCTGTCTCTCATTCTTCTGTCTCTCATTCTTCTGTCTCTCATTCCTCTGTCTCTCATTCCTCTGTCTCTCATTCTTCTGTCTCTCATTCCTCTGTCTCTCATTCCTCTGTCTCTCATTCCTCTGTCTCTCATTCCTCTGTCTCTCATTCCTCTGTCTCTCATTCTTCTGTCTCTCATTCCTCTGTCTCTCATTCTTCTGTCTCTCATTCCTCTGTCTCTCATTCCTCTGTCTCTCATTCCTCTGTCTCTCATTCTTCTGTCTCTCATTCCTCTGTCTCTCATTCCTCTGTCTCTCATTCCTCTGTCTCTCATTCTTCTGTCTCTCATTCCTCTGTCTCTCATTCTTCTGTCTCTCATTCCTCTGTCTCTCATTCCTCTGTCTCTCATTCCTCTGTCTCTCATTCTTCTGTCTCTCATTCTTCTGTCTCTCATTCCTCTGTCTCTCATTCCTCTGTCTCTCATTCCTCTGTCTCTCATTCTTCTGTCTCTCATTCCTCTGTCTCTCATTCCTCTGTCTCTCATTCCTCTGTCTCTCATTCCTCTGTCTCTCATTCCTCTGTCTCTCATTCCTCTGTCTCTCATTCCTCTGTCTCTCATTCCTCTGTCTCTCATTCCTCTGTCTCTCATTCCTCTGTCTCTCATTCCTCTGTCTCTCATTCCTCTGTCTCTCATTCCTCTGTCTCTCATTCCTCTGTCTCTCATTCCTCTGTCTCTCATTCTTCTGTCTCTCATTCCTCTGTCTCTCATTCCTCTGTCTCTCATTCTTCTGTCTCTCATTCCTCTGTCTCTCATTCCTCTGTCTCTCATTCTTCTGTCTCTCATTCCTCTGTCTCTCATTCCTCTGTCTCTCATTCCTCTGTCTCTCATTCTTCTGTCTCTCATTCCTCTGTCTCTCATTCTTCTGTCTCTCATTCCTCTGTCTCTCATTCCTCTGTCTCTCATTCCTCTGTCTCTCATTCTTCTGTCTCTCATTCCTCTGTCTCTCATTCCTCTGTCTCTCATTCCTCTGTCTCTCATTCTTCTGTCTCTCATTCCTCTGTCTCTCATTCCTCTGTCTCTCATTCCTCTGTCTCTCATTCTTCTGTCTCTCATTCCTCTGTCTCTCATTCCTCTGTCTCTCATTCCTCTGTCTCTCATTCCTCTGTCTCTCATTCCTCTGTCTCTCATTCCTCTGTCTCTCATTCCTCTGTCTCTCATTCCTCTGTCTCTCATTCCTCTGTCTCTCATTCCTCTGTCTCTCATTCTTCTGTCTCTCATTCCTCTGTCTCTCATTCCTCTGTCTCTCATTCCTCTGTCTCTCATTCCTCTGTCTCTCATTCTTCTGTCTCTCATTCCTCTGTCTCTCATTCCTCTGTCTCTCATTCCTCTGTCTCTCATTCCTCTGTCTCTCTTATAAATATGTTTATCTATATCTCTAACTCCCTTTTCACCCCTTTTCTGTCCTCTATCAGTCATTCTCTCTGTGCCTCTCTCTCTCTCTCTCTCTCTCTCTCTCTCTCTCTCTCTCTCTCTCTCTCTCTCTCTCTCTCTCTCTCTCTTTCTCTCTCTCTCTGTCTTTGTATATTTTTTTGTTTACATCAGTGCATGGATATCAGTCTCGCACAATTAATAATAATAGCTCCCATTTTTATCAGTTCTCTCCCCCTTAACCTCCCCCCCCCCCTCCCCCTCCCCCTTTTTTTTTTTTTTTTCTTTCTTTCGCCAACCACTTTTGAACAATTATCAAATACTTGAGCATTGTTGATTAAACACTGACACCGGTTATTAACTAAAGTCTTTTGAACTTCCATTGTTTTCCAATTGATCTCAGTCGGAAAGGGAAAGTAGAAATATATGCCCATAGCGATTTGGTATAGGATAGGTCAAAGACAAGAGAGAGAGAGAGAGAGAGAGAGAGAGAGAGAGAGAGAGAGAGAGAGAGAGAGAGAGAGAGAGAGAAGCAGACAGAGAGAGAAGAGAGAAAGAGAGGCAGAGAGAGAGGCAGAGAGATAGAAGAGAAGAAGAGAGATGGAGAGAGAGAGAGAGAGAGAGAGAGAAAGAGAGAAAGAGACAGAGGCAGGGAGATAGAAGAGAAGAAGAGAGATGGAGAGAGAGAGAGAGAGAGAGAGAAGAAGAGAGATAGAAGAGAGAAAGAGAGTCAGAGACAAAAAGAGAGAGAGACAGAGAGAGAGAGAGATCAAAGACTACTATTGGATAAGTTTTAAGTGAGCGTGTATTGAGGAATGCAAGGCTTATTTGTACTATTCACGATCGTTTTGTTTTGTTGTTTTTTTGTTTTGTTTTGTTTTGTTTCGGGTATTATTGACATGTATCGATTGACAAGAGAAGTCGATAGCTATGTCCTGGGGAGGGGGGGGTGGGGGGGGCCTTATGGTGTGTGGATGGGGGAGGGGGCAGAGACAGAGAGAGAACGGGGAGAGAGAGACGCAAGTGAAGGAGAAAGAGAGAAACAGAGAGGGGGGAGAAAGAGTGGGGGGTAGGACATATATATATATATATATATATATATATATATATACAGAGAGAGAGAGAGAGAGAATGAGAAATAGAGAGAAAGCCACAGAGAGAGAGAGAGACAGACAGACAGACAGACAGATAGAGAGAGAGAGACGAAACACAGAACCTGCGGACACCATAAACCCCATAGAATATTCAGTAACGCGTCGTGTTAAACTTTGATGATCCTCTTTCTCTCTATCTCTCTCCCTCCCTCTCTCTCTCTCTCCCTCTCTCTCTCTGCCTCTCTCTCCCCTTATTTCTCTCTCTGCCTCTCTCTATCTCTCTCCCTCTCTCTCTCTCTCTGCCTCTCTCTCCCCTTATTTCTCTCTCTGCCTCTCTCTATCTCTCTCCCTCCCTCTCTCTCTCTGCCTCTCTCCCTCCCTCTCTCTCTGCCTCTCTCTCTCCTCCCTCTCTCTCTGCCTCTCTCTCTCCTCCCTCTCTCTCTCTCTCTCTCTCTCTCTCCGTCTGGAACTAGTGGCGAAACTCTGTGAAACTCCAGTTATCTTCCATCATTAATTGGCCTCGCGGATAGAGCGCATCCACTACTACCAGGTGATCGTAACTGATGGAGATGGATGCAGATGGGGGAATGGGAGTCCCTCAAATCGTGTCCGCAGAAATATATATAAAGGTTGAGCAATATTCTTCTAGTATTTCCTCCAGCTCTCTGGTTGTTGGCCTTTTGCTGGGAAAATCGACAACACAATGATCTTGTTGTTAGTTAGTCTGCAAGTTTTGGAAGTTTTTTAGTATAATTTTGATGTTGCTTTTTTTGCTTTTTATTGTTGCTGTTTTTGGTGGAGTTGGTGGTGGTGGAGGTGGTTCTGATGATCACCATGTTTTTATGTTTTTGTTGGTTTTACTGTTATTGTCGATGCCACTTTTGTTGTTTTTTATTATTATTTTTATTATTTCTTGCTCTTTTATTTTCTTTTTTGTTTTGTTTTATTTTGTTTTTGTTTTGTTGTTTTTTTGTTTTTTTGTTTTTATGTTTTTTTTCTTTGTTTATTGTTTTTTTCTTCTTTTTTTTCCCTTGTTTTTGTTTTTGGTGTTTTTGGGTTTTTTGTTTTTTTTTGTTTGGTTGGGGGTTTTTTGTTTTTGTTTTTTTTGTTATGTTTTTTTTTTTTTTTTTTATTTGTTTTTTTTTTTTTTGGGGGGGCGGGGGGGGGGGGGGCAGTTGTTTGGTTGTTATTGAGAATAAAGTTTTTATTGATGATTGTAGATAATCTCAGAGAAAAACAAAATGTCTTTGT
>JAWDGP010006071.1:95000-105000 GCA_033675545.1 Elysia crispata
AGGAGAGAAAAAAAGAGAGAAAGATAGAGATATATGAAAACGAGCGCGTAATGAAGAGAGATAAAGATAGGAATAGTGAAAGAGAGAGAGAAAAACAGACATACAGACAAACAGAGAGAAACAGAAAGAGAGAGACAGACAGAGACAGAGACAGAGAGACAGAGAGAGAGACAGACAGGCAGACAGAGAGAGACAGACAGAGAAAGAGAGAGAAGTTACACGGCGGATGATGAAAATAATGCAACATACAGATTGTTATTTTATGTGTTTGAACCATGAGTTACACTTTTACTCTGTTGTTGCGCAGCGTGAGGTGCGCACGATGATCTCGCAATAGAAACCAAAACAAAGGCTATAATTAGCATCGCATCTTTATCGAGTTAATGATGTAGGGTCATCGCTGGTACAGAATGTTTCCAGATACCGTAGGCGTGACTGGAGTAAAAACACAACCCTGGTAGACTTGATGATGGTGAGGCTTTCTGGCTAGTTGTAACCACACTGTTCACAGCTGGATCGCTTTTATAATCTTATAACTTACTCTGTGTCTCTGTGTCTCTCTGTCTCTCTCTGTCTCTCTCTCTCTCTCTCTCTCTCTCTCTCTCTCTCTCTCTCTCTCTCTCTCTCTCTCTCTCTCTGTGTCTCTCTCTCTTTCTCTCTTTCTGCCTCTTTGTCTATCTCTCTTTTTCCTTCTTTTTACCTATCTGTGTTTCTATGCATATCTCCTCTCTCTCTCTCTCTCTCTCTCTCTCTCTCTCTCTCTCTCTCTCTCTCTCTCTCTCTCTCTCTCTCTCTCTCTCTAACCATCCATCTATCTCTCAGTCTGTCTCTTTATCTATCTATCTATCAATGTATCTATGCATCTTGCTCTCTGTATCTCTCTTCCTCTCTCTCTCTCTCTCTCTCTCTCTCTCTCTCTCTCTCTCTCTCTCTCTCTCTCTCTCTCTCTCTCTCTCTCTCTCTCTCTCTCTCTTTCAGTTTTAATGCACCAAATAAAATCATTACGCCTGTGTATAAAATAGAAATGCCCCTTGGTTACTCACCATTAAGAGAGCCCGGAACACAGAAATAAAACCCAGATCTAAGAAAGATGTGCAGGGAAGAATCTGACGCAATGCTTCATGGTAAAGATTGGGTAAGAACGGAAAACCTTCACCAAGTGGCGAGGGGCACGGCCGAATCCGTGCGGTTCCACAGCTCCGCCAGCGTAAAGCAACACGTCCTGGTAAGTCATGGACACCCGAGGAAATCTCATGGAACCTAAAAAAAACAAAAACCCATCGCACACAGCTGTAACTATCCATGATATCTATTTACCCATCTTTCTCGCTACTTCTCCACCATCACGTCTGCTCCATCAAACTTCTTCCTGATCCATCTCAAGCCAGCAGACGATCAACAATCAAACCGGACACCCAGAAAACTAGGACATTGAGGGTTGGCAGGGCGCGGACTAGATTCTGCTCGACTCGCCCTTGTCGGATCACCACACGGGTTGTTGGTCTGTTTGTCTGTGCGTGTGTATGTGTGTGTGCTTGCAGAGATGTGTTTGTGTCGAGATTTAGACAAGGATGTAACACACTTGAATGAATTTTTTTTATTATTTTTTATTTGCTTTCCAACACATGTGAAAAGAGCAAAAGATTTAGATTTGCCATGTGCAATGCAACTGCCGAGATGCTAATTGTGCACACAACCACAAAACCACGCAACCACCAGGATGCAAAACACAACAGGTTTCATCAAGTGCCTCCCACTGGGACAAAGCAGTCTAGATCTTCAACTGTGATATAAATAAATAAAAAAAACTAGATTTTGAGAAGTGGAGAGTTACAACAAATCCTTAAGAGTGCTGCACCACTTGAGCGAGGCAAAGACACTTGTCTTGTCTTGTCTTGAATCTCGTAACTAGAAGTTTGGGTCTGGTTGGTTCCGTTTTGGATTTCTCTTCCCTTTCGAACCGCGGTTTGGTTTGATCGAAGTCAGTTGAGTGGGGAACGATGAGTTTTATAAGAGGAAGACGTTAAGAGCTTCAGAGGTTTTTGTTTTCTTTTGTTTTGTTTTGTTTTGTTTTTTTTTAACGCAGAAGGTCACGAGCATCGAGGAGACATAAAGTTACATCGCTCTGATGAGAACATGAATAATAAAAAAAAAAGTCGTATAGAAAGATAGGAAAACTGAGGGGAAAAAAAGGGACGGGACAAAGATGTGTAAAGATAAGAGAAGCAGAGAAAGAGCGAGAGGTTTAGAGCTCTATGGCAGAGAGTTGAAGAGCAATGAAGACAAAGACGCAAAGTTATGATGGGAAGATAAGAAATTAAACGAAGAAACGGGGTCCGCTATGATGTAATTATGAGATACAGTTAATGGAGATAACAAAGCATAGATATGACAGAAAGATAAATAGGAAAGAAAATTTTAAAAAATGGAAAAATTGAAATAAAGGAGCACAGCTGCGCTGGAAGGACAAGAAAATGTAATATCTAGAAGCAGCGCTTTAGTTTAAATTTTTTTTAAAAGTAGAACAGAGCGAGAGAGAGAGAGAGAGAGAGAGAGAGAGAGAGAGAGAGAGAGAGAGAGAGAGAGAGAGAGAGAGAGCGGGTGAATGAAGAACAACAAAACCGGAGATGTCGGACATGTTCCTATGATTGATAATTTAAAAATGACATGAGTGGCAGAGAAACATGGAGGCGAAGGTATGAAGTAAAACATGAGAAAAATGGAGGAAAAGAAGTGTAGCTGTGATAGATGATGAAGGGGGAAAAAAAGGAAAAGTATGTGTTAGTAGGGACAATATTAATATATACACTTTTTAAGGGAAGGAGAGAAAAACTGATACAAGAAATAAAGTTTATACGTAAAAATGAAGTCAGAGGGAGATTTACAAATAAAGTTTTGGTGTTAAGATTGAGCGAAATGTGGATATGCAAGTATAGTTCTAACGTAAATGGACGCACGGGTAAAGTCATGTATGGTCTAAAAGGAGATATAATAAGATTAAATATAATAGGTTACTTTGTGAGTTATTGCAGCTCCACAATGGAAAGTAAAACTTCACTTTTGACTCAAAGTAAATCCTGAATAGAGATGTGTGTAATAAATATTGCAGATATGTGACCATCATGTCAAACGTTTCGTTTTGAGAACATCTGTGATAATCATGACAAACAATATCTCGTTTTGAGGACAAATATGTGACTATCATGTCAAACATTTCGTTTTGAGGACAAATATGTGACCATCATGTCAAATATTTCGTTTTGAGGACATCTATGACCACCATGAGAAACAATATCTCGTTTGGAGGACAATTATGTGAATTTATGATCATCATGACAATATCTGACTGAGAGGACATATGTGATAACCATGACAAAATCTCACCTTGAAAAGCCAGTAGAAAAATTAGAAAATGTCAAATTGGCGACATTGCAATTTTTTCGCTTCAGACTGTTCTAACTCTTCAACAAAGAAGAATGATGTCTCAATAATAACATAAATTATAGTATCGATTCTGAAGGGCAAGTCACAACTCCGTTCTTTGAGAGGGAATAAGCGTTCATTGGTAAATTGATTACAGACAGAGAAGGGGACAGAGAGACAAAGAGAGAGCAAGATAGAGATAGGTAAATAACGACAGATCTGGACGATAGTTAGAGATGAATATTGTGGTATCGATACTATAGCAGTCGCCGCTTAATTATATATATATACAAGTTTCTTGAGAGCAAAACTTCAAAAAGAGACAGACAGACAGACAGGAGAGGAGAGGTAAATAACGACAGATCTACACGATAATTAGAGATGAATAGTGAGGTATCGATACTATAGTAGTCGCCGCAAATATATATATATATATATATATATATATATATATATATATATATATATATATATATACAAATTTCTTGAGAGCAAAACTGTAAGAGAGAGAGAGAGAGAGAGAGAGAGAGAGAGAGAGAGAGAGAGAGAGAGAGAGAGAGAGAGAGAGAGAGAGAGAGAGAGAAACAATGTTAAAAATTGTTTTTTCAGAAATACTGACATCAAAAAAATGAGAAAAGTGACATTTTTTCAGACATAACTTTTTATAAATTACAAAGCTCGTGATTCCTTCAGCTGAAACTCCGCAAGGAGAAAGCATAGGCCAGCAATTAGCGAAGGTTTCCATCTCGTCCTTCTCCCACATCTCAGTCAGAATAATCACCGGTTCATGACAGAGCAGCAGCAGGAGGTGAGGCTAGCTTCGATCTGCGGGACTCGAACCCGCTGCTGCTGCCCAACCTCACAGCTCCGGACAGACGTGGCAGGTGCTGGCTGGACCACAGAGGAGAGTTGTCCCGAGAGCTCACCTAGGTAGGAGCGGTGAGGGTTGTCACAAGCGCGGTAGACTAGAGGGTCAATCGAGTTACGTGTCGTCGAAGTTAAAGTACATAAACGGCTTTCTTTTAGTATTTTAACATTATATGGACAACGCGTACGATGTATCGTAAATTTGCGACAATTTTATTGATAATGGTAGCGAGAGCTCACCAAGGTCTGAGCAATGAGGGTTGTCACAAGCTCGGCTGAGTGTTAGTTTTAGGTTAAGCGTCGTCGAAATTTAAGTCCGTAAATGGCTTTCTTTTAATATTTTAATACTATATGGAAAACGGCGCATCGTAAATTTGCCACGATTTTATAGACACCAGCAGCTGTAATCGTGAAAAAATGATTATCACTAGAGAATTCAGAGACCGTTGAACAGGAAATACGATCTCCTCACACAGCCGATTAACTTTTGCTGTGCAGTGAACGAACCAAGTACGCCTCTCCAAGTAGAAAGAGGCCGCGGTGCGTCATGCATTATGATAATCTTATTTCTTTCGTTGATGTCGCAACACAATTATAACTTTTTACTTACGTCTAATTTTAGTCTCCGGGTAAAGGTTAAAACCTTTGTCCCGGGTAAAAACAGAAGTAAACGTCACTTTTTTTTTTTTTTTGGATTGTGTTTGTAGAGATATATTCGCACCCGCATTCCAACGCACTCGCTAGAAAAATGCTTAGCACACACAGACAGAAATGTAGCAGCCAAGGGATGACAAAAATAGATTAGATTATTTCAGCTTTTTTTTTCAAGATGCTTTACATTGAACAATGGGAAGGAAACGAAGTTTGAGCTTCAAAGAACACAAAAAATGATTACAAGATGTGGTTTCAAAACGAAGGGATTCTGTATGCCAATGATTACGGTGATTTCACAGACAGAAATTATAACCTAGCCAGAATTATTGGGAATTATTCTAAGAGATTGGAGCTTGGAAAAAAAAAGAAGGCATCGAAAAAAGTATATAATAACGGTTCATGAGAAATTCAAGACCTCTTGCTCTACGACGTGTATCAAGCCACGCGAGACATGCCTTATTCAAAGGCTAAAATTTTTTCATACACAAATCAGGTGTAAAGACATATTTTTTCTTATATCTGAGACAGTGCATCAAGTCTTAAAACAACTAAGACAATTTGTTTTGTTAATGAACATCTTTAAAAAAAAAGTCTAGTTCCAAGACATGAAGACATAAGTGTCTGTGTATGGGCAACTGAGACATGACTTGCGGTCTCGAGAGATGAAAGATATAGAGGGTTGGTTGAAGACACTTCCCTCGTCAAGACACTTACTGAGATAGTATGTAGTTAGTAGCAATGATATAAACATGACATGGTTGGTAAATATCATTGAGTTCATATCTCAACATGCGACTCACATTTACACACACACACGTACACATGCACATACAGATGACTTTTGTGACAGGGAAATCTCTCTCTCTCCTTCTCTCTCGATATTTCTCTCTTTCTGTGTCTCTTTCTCTTTCTCTCTCAATCTTTTTCTCTCATTCTTTCTTCTCGTCACTTTCTCTTTTCTTTCTTTTTTTCCCTCGTACTTTCTTTCTGTCTCTCCGTCTCTCTCTCTCTCTCTCTCTCTCTCTCTCTCTCTCTCTCTCTCTCTCTCTCTCTCTCTCTCTCTCTCTCTCTCTCTCTCTCTCTCTCTCTCTCTCTCTCTCTCTCTCTCTCTCTCTCTCTCTCTCTCTCTCTCTCTCTCTCTCTCTCTCTCTCTCTCTCTCTCTCTCTCTCTCTGTCTCTCTGTTTATCTCCACCACTCATAGCTGTGGATGATATGTTCCTAAATGACTAATCTTCTTCGGTGTTAAGTTCTCACATTTTTTCGTGCGTATCTCCCAGTCCCACTCCAGCCTGGCTATGTTTTGTCGCTTCGACCTAATCTGTACTTAGCACCACACACACTCTTAGCCCTGCCAAGCGGGTTTTAGTGTCACTAAAATCACAGACACAAACATCGCATTTCTTTCTCTTACAAGCCAAATTTTTCCTCGAGTAAGACTCTAATTCGGTCTTTCAAGGTGTTAAATAATTTAGGAACTACCGCATCACAAGTCAAAATCGGTACGGAAAACTCATATGTCAAAGGCGCTAATAAGGCTAAAATTATACATCCGAACAAAATATAATAAACTCGTATCACCCATTCACATCTAGCTAGCAACCGCAATCCCTGGGTTAGATTCTCTGTGCCTGACACAGACACACACACACACACTCACACACACACACCTCACTGGTGCATTATTTTACTGCTATAAACAGAAAAGATAAGAAAGCATAGTCTTCGTGAATGTTTGTACAGGCCGACTCCGAGACACCATCCATAATTGTATTTTTCTACGTTAAGAACTGTTATTACAAAACATCAAAGGTTAAAAAAAAACAGTCAATAAGAATAACATTACCGCACTGCACTAAAGTTAATCCACAGCTTGCACAAGTTCAGCCTAAAGAAAAATACCACTTGTTTTGTTGGAAGTTGAATAAAGTTTGAATCCAATGATCGAACTAACATCACATCTAAATAGTCACACATTGCCTGTGTCTTGAAGACTGTCTTGTCTTCATTTCACTCACAGCGTAACGGCTTGACACGCGTGCAGTGTGGATCTAGAGTGAGTAGAGAAAAGAGCGCTCTATCCATGCCAGCACCATTAGCTCATATTTTAGGTCTAGATTAGATCTAGATTAAGTCCTACCTGGCAAGTGCATGATGCACAACGATTATAACCACAACTACCACCACCACCACAACTAGATCTACAAGCTGCAGCGGCGACAATCGTGCGCGTGGGAAGGTGCTAGCAACATAGATGATTGCTTTGGACGGCACAACCACTCACTGGACGTTAGAGATTGGAGTGTGTTCAGCAGTCGAGCGCGGGGTGACTCTGTGATGGCGAAGCTTATCCAGCGGGCTGCCCACAGTATAGATCCCAGTATTATACGCCAGTGAAGAACGGGTTGCATCACGCTACACTGGGTTAGAGAGTACTTATCCAGCGGGTTGCCCACAGTATAGATCCCAGTATCATACGCCAGTGAAGAACGGATTGCATCACGCTACACTGGGTTAGAGAGTACTTATCCAGCGGGTTGCCCACAGTATAGATCCCAGTATCATACGCCAGTGAAGAACGGATTGCATCACGCTACACTGGGTTAAAGAGTACTTATCCAGCGGGTTGCCCACAGTATAGATCCCAGTATCATACGCCAGTGAAGAACGGATTGCATCACGCTACACTGGGTTAGAGAGTACTTATCCAGCGGGTTGCCCACAGTATAGATCCCAGTATCATACGCCAGTGAAGAACGGATTGCATCACGCTACACTGGGTTAGAGAGTACTTATCCAGCGGGTTGCCCACAGTATAGATCCCAGTATCATACGCCAGTGAAGTACGGGTTGCATCATGCTACAGTGGGTTAGAGAGTACTTATCCAGCGGGTTGCCCACAGTATAGATCCCAGTATCATACGCCAGTGAAGTACGGGTTGCATCATGCTACAGTGGGTTAGAGGGTACTCATCTAGCGAGCTGCCCACAGTTAGAATGCGAGTAACATACATCAGACTACATCAAGCTACATTGGGATACGAGAGTACTTATATCTAGCGAGCTGCCCACAGTTTTGATGCGAGTAACAAACATCAGTAAAGCACAGGCTACATCAAGCTACATTGGGGTATAAGAGTACTTAGCGAGCTGCCCACAGTTTAGATGCGAGTAACAAACATCAGTAAAGCACAGGCTACATCAAGCTACATTGGGATATAAGAGTACTTATATCTAGCGAGCTGCTCACAGTTTAGATGCGAGTAACAAACATCAGTAAAGCACAGGCTACATCAAGCTACATTGGGATATAAGAGCTCTTATATATAGCGAGCTGCCCACAGTTTAGATGCGAGTAACAAACATCAATAAAGCACAGGCTACATCAAGCTACATTGGGATATAAGAATACTTATATCTAGCGAGCTGCCCACAGCTTAGATGCGAGTAACAAACATCAGTAAAGCACAGGCTACACCAAGCTACATTGGGATGTAAGAGTAGTTACATCTAGCGAGTTGCCCACAGTTTAGGACTGAATTACAACAAAATGTGCCACGTTGCTAACCACAGGGTTTTTCTCTTTTCTATTTCTTTCTGAGAAATTTACCCTCAGATGTGGACGGCTGACTGGGTAAGCACCTGGTCTTGTCTTTGTAATGCGGTGGGTGTAGTATCCAGGTGCATTCCATTCCATCTGTCTTTTCACATGCTGCGTCTTATTTGTCGGTCTCAAGCTAAATCTAGGGTTGTCGGTCTCAAGCTAGATCTAGGGTTGTCGGTCTCAAGCTAGATCTAGGGTTGTCGGTCTCAAGCTAGATCTAGGGTTGTGGTTGATTTTTTTCTCTATACTATTTATACCCTGAGAGAAGTAGTAGACAAAACTGAAGCAATGACAATACACTATCACCTCAAACTTGATCTATCAAAGTGTTTTCTCTGAAGACAGTTGACAATAATAGCTGTAAGGATAGTGAAGGCAGCGAGTGAGAGAAGGAGAAAAGAGATTCAGTGCCAGAAATAGGGATAGAGAGGTGGCGGAGAGGCGAAAGGAGAAATATGGGGAGAGAGGCAGACAGAGGGAGGCCCGTTATTTATTTATCTTTATATATATATGGAGAGAGAGAGAGAGAGAGAGAGAGAGAGAGAGAGAGATGAAGATAGATAGATAGATAGATAGATAGATAGATAGATAGATATCCATCGATTTATCCTCCTAGAATTCCTCCTTCTTCTTTTTTTGTGTGCAGGTGCGCGATTACCGCATTCTATCTTGTGTAAAATTTGCATTGCTCTTATCCACGTCATCATCGGCAGCTTCATACAGCCTTTCAATATACCAGAGAAGAAAGTATACTCTCTGAACATACTGAGCAAGTCGGTATCTATGCTTCGCGAAAAACAAACTACTGCAAGCACTGGTCGGCGTTTGATCTTCCACTACTAGTAAAGACAACTCGCCCATTATTTTAGGGCGACAAAACATCAACAAAAAGCGCGCGGAGAGCACGCGGGCCTGGCAGGCGACAAGTGTCAGCATAGCGGGCTGTCTCTCTCTCTGTCTCGCCTGTCGCTAATTTCTCTGGTGTAGGGCAGCAGACGAGCCAGCGCAGACCAAAACAAAGCAGACGAGAGTACTGTAGGTCGAGTATGCATGAGGCACCTCGCCCCGCTCCAATGGTGTTTGCCACGACATGGCTCGGCTAGCCAATCACGTTGAGCCACGCCAGCGCTGCTGGTTACAGTACAAACTCTGCTGCTGCTGAGGGAAGGTCTCTGACCCAGGCCCGTCGCTCTAGCATCACAGATTATTGGGACGACGCGTTAAGTTATGGTTCCGAACTTTGCATGGTTTATGAAGTCTCGTTAAGTCGCGGTCAAGATTTACATCTGAAATAAAACACGGACTAGATCTGGGTGACGTTTTAGCCACGTCACAGATGTGTTGTCTTCTGCTGTTTGTATTCATGAGAAAATTGTATGGAAAGTGAAGACTGCTCTATCGTATTATTATACCACCACTAACCGCGTTTAACGTACTATAAAGATGATCTTATA
>JAWDGP010006071.1:110000-132500 GCA_033675545.1 Elysia crispata
ACTTCTACTTCTACTACTACTACTACTACTACCACTACTACTACTACTACTAGTACTACTACTACTACTACTACCGCTACTACTACTACCGCTTCTACTACTACTGCTGCTTCTACTGCTGCTGCTGCTACTGCTGCTTCTGCTACTACTGCTACTACTACTGCTACTACTACTGCTACTACTACTTCTACTACTACTACTACTACTACTACTACTACTACTACTACTACTACTACTACTACTACTACTACTACTACTACTACTACTACTTCCACTTCTACTATTATTGCAAGTATTTAGCCAAAACTTAATAAAAATAATTAACCATTACTATTGACACTCACCAGTCTTGTCCAGACGTCTAACTGATCTCACTTTGGCCTTGGAAGATCCTTCCAGTCTGTCGTCTGTTCTCTCTAGATCTTTACTCCCCTTGTTAGAATGAGCCTTCTTTTTACGTTTTTTATCCTTCAGCTTTTGCCGGTGTTTTAAGGAGATTTTCCCGTCCATGGTAGCGCCTTTCCCGTCCTCGATATCTGAGATGTGATTGCCGCGCTTGCTCGAATTTAAGCATGAGTTTCTGGAAGATTCGGCAGACACTTCCTCCACGACGAGGCTCGTGTGTTGCTCTGGCGTCTTTCCTTCCTCCTTTCCATCTTGGAGAGTTTCACTATCCTTGGCGCGTTCTTTTTTGTGTTTTACTCCATGTTTTCGCGGGCCTTTCTCTCTGAGCGCGGTATCGTTAGAGGATCTCTTCCCCTGAGACCTATCTGGCAGGAGAGAACCCACGGAGACACACAGACGACTCTCCGACATCCTGTCACGACGTCTCTTTCTGAACTTGCCGTTTCCTTTTCCGGAAAATCTGCCGGAACGTTTCTTTGAGCGAATCGTTGAGGAAGCAAAGGCGTAACCGCTTTTGGCAACTTTGTTCATGGCCTCGTCGCCCTCAATGACGTCATCACATTCTGCGTTCTCGATTACGATCAGTGAGTCGCTAGCGTTGTGACCAGGATCGTTTTTTATTGATTGATTTTGATGCTCGTCATTTGTGTCTTCCTGTGTCTGGAAACACGAGTGTCCACAGCTAGCGCAAGTGTGGTTCTCCGGAAAATTTCCAACGGCATTGCTCAAGTAAAGTGGTGATTGATATTCTTGCATCTTCTCTTCTTCTCCTTGAAGATACTCTTGATTTTGATTGCTGCTGATGTTTTCTGTCCATCTTTCCTCTGTCTTACAACGTTGCGTCCTGCTGGTGGAAGAAACTTGTTGCTTTGTGTTATCCTCTTCCAGACCATACAGTTTCGTCTCTGCACAGCTGGAAGGCGTGTCCAGGGCATGGCTGGGATATTCACGGCGTTGTGGATACCTGGGCATCAAGTTCAGGCCGGTCACGAATCTCATCATGTCTTCATTGTACAAGTGAGGATGGGCGTCGCCATTGGGATTCTGGTGGGCGTGGATAGAGTCGTGACCACAGTCCGCCATACCCTGAGCTATCCTGGCGTACGGAGCGTCACTGTCCATCTGGGGCTCCACGGACATGAAACGGTCAAACGCTGGTCTTCTGCGCGTCAACTGGTCCTGGGTGATTGACATACCAGGCGACAGTGCAGGCTTTGGATTCCCAGAAAAGGAGTTTGTACGCCGAAATCTCCTCATTGCCTTGGACTTGGAGATGTTTTCTCTGAGGTCGTGAAGGATGGAGGCCAGTTCTTCCTGGCGCTGCTCCAGGCTATCCTTGGAAAGCTTCTCCGCCAGGTCTGGGTGGGTGTGTCGCCGGGATACCTTTGCCTCACGCCCAGGCAAGCGGGGGCTGCCCAGAAGGCTACTCGTGGCGGAGAAGTCGCTCAAGGCCGCAGGGGAACGTGACCTGACGGGGCTCTTGTTATCGTCGTCTTGTCGACCTCCACGCCAGCCGCTGGCTCCGTCAACACAGTGGCAACACACACAAGGAACCATAACCTGCTTCTGGCGGTTTTTCTTGACGCGCGGATAAATCCACGTGGCATCGCTGTCTTCACTATCCGCGCCGCCGCGTTCTGTTTTGCGGCACGCTTGCCCGACAGGACTCACGCCATGGCCCACACAGGAGCATCCTGGGGAGGGGAGGTCAGGCTCAATATCTCGCCTCTCACATGGCAAAGATGGCTGAGTCGACGACGAGACAACGTTCACGCTTTTCTCGGTATCAGAAAAACATCTTGAGGTCCTTTCCTGCCTTCTGGTGCAGAAGCAACAAGAGTCGAAACCAACGCTAGACGTTTCGGAAACCCCCCTTGAAGAAACAGAGTTAGACGAGACTGGAGAATATTTGCACATCCATGGGTCGGATCGTTTCTCCATGGCCTGCCTCTTGGCGCGAGGGCTCAATAGGAAGGGGGAACAACTGCTGGGAGACCGGAAAACAGGTTTGGAACTTGGCTCAATGGAGCGGTCTGGTAAGCTCTCAAGCAATTGAGAAGCTGCGGCCTTTCCGTTGCAAGAAGAGTTACCTTCCAGTTTCTCCGTTGGATAAGTCATATCCTTGTCATCTTTAATCTCATTTTCAAGGCTTTTGTTTTCTCTGATGAATTTATTCGCGTTAGGAGAGCGCATCGTGTAAGGATGTTGACCTCGCCTGCAAGTTGGACCAAGAGAGGAGCAAGGGGAAACTAATGTAGATGAAGAGGACGTAGAGGATGGCGAAATAATATGAATCTGTGGGACTGGAAGCGTTAAAGTGATTCTTTCTGCATTAGACGTAAGCGGCGTGTGTTCGAACCCTAGAGGCTTATCGCTTGGAGCTAAGTCAACCACTACAGGGTCTTCTCTCTGTCTAACTGAGGTGATGTCACGTGATACAGGGCTGGGTCTGGTTATGCTCTGAGCCGCTGTTACTGGGAGGTCCTCCGTAGAACTCTCCTCCGCCGAGCTGTACCCGCTCCCTCCGCGACCAGGTGTCTCGTCCAGGCTGTCAGTCCCTGGCCGGTGGAACCAGTGCTGGTCAGTCATTGGTCCGGTGGCCTCGGGAGGTCCGTAGTCCAGTAATGTGGACGCTCCTTCAATCTCGATAGACAGGGGAGTGTGCAGAGGCGTGCACGGGGTCACAGCGGCTCGGCCTGACGGGGGCAGTGATGTTTTGTCGAAGGTGAACATAGATGGAGACCCAAAACTGTCAGGATCAGGTTCTATTTTCACTGCTGCTTGGGTTTCATCAGTCCTTTTTTCTTGGACGCGTGGAATTCCGCCATCTTTGCTGTCATCAAAATACGCTTGACGGATGTCTTTGTCGGTTTCACGGGTCGGATTTTTTACCAGCTCTGAAGAAATCGAGCCAGTCTTGTCTCCTGTTTGTTTTTGGTCATCCCAAGGAGTATGGTATGTACTCTGATCCCGGAGAGACGGACAGCACTCGGTGTCTATCTCGCGTTTTATGACTTTTCTCAACATAAGAGTGGACGAGAGGGCGCATTCTTGTTGTTGGGAGCAAGACGCAGACACCTTGCTTTGTTCACTTTCGTGATGTAAGTTACTGGATGATTGAGTTCCATGTTTGTCCTCGTCAACAAGATAGCGATCGTGTGTAAATTGATCGTCTGGTGTGGGAGAAATAGCTTCCTGCTTAACAGTAACTTTTTGTCCGTCTTCTACTAACTTTTGGTATACGGGAGTTTCATCTTTCTCCACCCTGGTGTAGATATCGTGTCGTTGAGGTTCTGCCAGCACTAGTTCGTTCTCTTTACTGAGACTTTTGGCTTTGAAAACTGCTCGGCTTATCATAGAAATAGATTTAGACAAAACCTCTTCATTTCGACTGGGTTTTTGTTCAACAAAGTCTTGACTCGGACGTATGTATCGCGAGCTTTTCTCCGATTGTCGAACTGGCAATGGTGGGGGAACGAGGCCATTCTGTGCACACCTGCATCTACAGTTGGGACATACCTTTCTCCTTTGAACTTTGACTTGATCAGTTGAGAGAATGTTTGTTGCAATATTTTCTCTCTCGGGTTCGGTGGATTTCCCTTTCACATAATTTGTTGTTCCCATTGATTTCAGCGCCATCTGACGATCCTCCGCATTGCGACTGTCTTCGGCATAGTCCGTTATAAAACCGTTTTGTCGAAATATTTCCGAATTGAATATATTCCTGTGAGAAATAGGCACAGATTTAGAAGAGGATATTTTGCTGTGGTCAGCCACTTTCTCATACCCACGGTCAACCGACAATTTCCCTAAATTTTTATTTCTTCCCCTTGACGAAGTCCTTCCTCGGATATTGCACCGGGCCTCTTTGGCACTGCCCGAATTTTTTAAATTCTCTACGCGTCGTTGTTTTTTCTTGTAACCAGAAATGTTTTCGTTTAAGAAAGAAAAACGCTTAGTGCTCGGCGGAGTTTTCTGTTTGGATCGTGGAAGTTTTGAAGTGCTTTTCCTCGCCCGAAAAGCGATTTTGTCCGCGGCGACATTGACTTTGTAAGAGTTCCATAGAGCGGTAGACATGGAGAGTATCTTGGGGTCTACCAGACCAGACTCGAGTCTTCCATCGGACGAGGAGCTGGCAACCTCTGTAGCTCCAGGACGCTCGTCCTCAATCCGCATCCCGCCAGAGTCAGTTCGAATGTTGGCCGTTCTAGCTACTGGACCGCCCAGATCATCCCGCCACTCTTCGGCTGTGCCGTCCTTACGGCCTCTCTCAGACCTGAGCTGATCAGGACTCTTGTCCAGTGCCGCGATGGCCGGATTCCTCTGAGTATAACTGACCGGCTGTTTCGAGGTCCGCATGTAGTAGCTTCTCCGTTTCTGTGACGTACACTTCCTCGCCCCTTTGAACGAGCGATGTCTCTTCTCGGGATCGGAAACGCTCGCTTTGTCCTCGTTATCTGTGACGCCATCCCTACTCCCGCCAAGCTGGCCCTTTCTCTGGCGTCCTTGCCGCTGCTCGTTGACCTTCTTGTAGGTGAACCTGAGTCGCCCAGTCGTGCCGTCCCTGGTGTTAGAATCCGGGCTCCAGTCGCCGCTAGAAAGGTCAAGGTCGGACTCTCCATCGCTGTCGTCGTGATACGGCAGAAGCGACTGTTTCGAGTACAGCTCTAGCACTGGGGACGGCAGGCGGTCCAGGACCACCACGGCGGTTTTGTTGGGGTTGTTACTATCTGGAGTCTTGCTACCTCCATCCACAGCGTCTTCGCTAGCGTCTTCATTGCGGTTATTTATAGTATCGCTATAGCAAGGCGAACACTGGTCACATGTATTGGAAGAAGTACTACTAACTTTCTCACTCTCGCACGAGTGTCCATCTTTGTCTCTAATATCAATGTTTGTGTAAGCAACACCGGTAGTCGTGGGAACAGCATCGCCATAGCCAAGTTCCGCGGCGATGTTGCTATCGTCATCTTTCTTTTTTACCTCAACGTTAACATATATATCTGTTTCACTACCTGCATCAAAGTCGTTAGCTTCATAAGCTGTATTATCACCGGTTTTATTGCCGTTGTTTGTATTCAGAATAACACTATTACCTAAGTTGCTAGCACTTGCTGATCTATACTTCAACGGTTTTAAGTCTGATTTCACTGGAGCTATTGACTTTTCCAGTTGCTCCTTACCACTTTCAACATCCTTTAAAACATGCAGCACTTCTCTAGTTTCTTTTGCTTGCGTCGTAGGAGATGGTCTTTCGCCAGCGCCATTGGCGATGCTCTGCACAACGTCAGGTTCCAGTTCTGTAGGTAAAAAACGTTCGAGAGAAGCCGATGAAAGATCGGTATCGTCTTTGTCGAGAATTTGTGTGAAACACCTGTCTGCCAATGTTTCGTTACCCAAGGACTTCGCCTGTCTTTCTGTCTGGTTTGTTTCCTCGGACATCCGGTTATTTGTATCACCTGCTGATTCTTGTCCATTCAAGCCGCCAGGATTTTCTGGGTCTGCGTTTTTTAAAGATGACTGAGGCAGATCATTAGTGTCACGTGATTGAGGCGATTTGGCAACAACCGGCTCTAAAAGTCGACTTTCATTCTCGGATGATAAAACTTGATCCTCTATCGAATATGGGTCGGCGTGTTTATCTCCAGATTTTTGGACTTGGCTGCAGTGACCGTTTGTGTCCTCGCACTGAATTTCACATTTCTTGACAGTTTTTGAATTTTCCATCTTCTTACACCAATCCGAATCTCCATTCACAGTTTTATCGTTGGTGTCGGTGCTGGCCAAACTCTGGTCATGCCGAGCGTTTGATACAACGCTCTCGCCACTCACTCGCCTGGACTGGAGACTGTAGACGGACTTTGGCGACTTAATTCTCTGAACAACGAGTTTCGGTATTTCCGGCAGGTTTTCTGCATCATTCTGTGGGTTTTCCCGGTGTACCTGGTTGGAGGACGACGTCTTCTCTGCCGAGCGTCTCCTGAAGGTTATTTTTAGACCGTGGCTTTCACAACTTTCTATCGGGTTCGTGTCCTCAACAGGGGGCACCTGCAGATAGCTCTGTCTCTGGCTCCCAACTTGCCTGGTCGAGCCGTGTTTCCCTGGTCTCTGAGGGCCCACATCTGGGGCAGACTTCCACTTGGCGTACATCCCAACATGGTCCAGTTGCGTCCCCTCGCTGGAGTTAAACTGTCTCCTGGGTCTGTAGACTCCTTCCGAGTAGGCTGCCCCAAAGTTATGTTGACTGTTGTTGTAGTTTGATGCCTTGGCCTCTCCACCCTCGGGTCTCTCAGGAGAATCATCGGGGACGGTATCTGCCTCCATTTCCTCAGAAACGGCTCGTATTTCCGATGGAACGGAAAAACCTGTCGGTAAACTTCTATGTAAATTTAACAGGTCCATTGACTTTTTCTGTTTCAGCACATTGACTCATTCTCCTCAAACTTGTCACCATCTTCGTTCGGTTAACGTGAAAATAAAATAGTTAAATCTCGTCAATGTGTGTCTTTCTTCAAAGTGTAATTGTTGAGTTTTTAACATTTGTTCATCATCGCCTTTCTCGCAACTGTGATTTCTTTGTTATAAAAAAACGGAACGAAACGAGTTTAGTAATGACCAATAGTCTCATTTCTCACAGAAGGCACATGGTGTAAATCCAGAGCTGGCTCTAAATGTAAAACTCCCCAGGTCTTTAAAATGTTGAAGATGTGTGTCAACCTGAGGAGAATACCAAAGGAAAAATTACTTTTTGAGTATGTCTGAGGGTGATAGCCAAATTATATTTCGTTTTTTTTTTTTTAATTTATTCTGTTCATTAATTCAAATGGATTGGACATAGTGCTTTATTTAATAGGATACTTAATTGTTGCAAGCTCAATTTTGTCTGTTGTTGTTGTTGTTGTTGTTGTTGTTTTTTGTTTTTGCTTTTGTTTTTTTGTTTTTTTGTAGCTGATTGTAGTTGCATAAAATTAAAATACATTAACACCATTAATAAAGAGCTATTACACACTCCCCTAATAACTATTTGGTATTTAAACTGTATGCCTGAGAAAGTATAGAGAAGTTCATCAACGCCATTTTGAAGAATGTCATAAATAGAAAACAAAATAAATATCTAAAAAACTAATAGCATTGTAGATGAGCATAATAATTATTAACAGCAATAAGATAAAACTCGGATCCCTAAAAGCTGATGCTCTCACTTTTTTTCCCCATTTCTCTACCCGTCTTTCTCATCCCAGCTCTCCCTTCATTACTAAAGTCCTAAGTCTTCTTCTCTCTATCTCTGCTTCTTTCTTTCTATCTCGCTGTTTCTCCCTCTGCAGCTCTCTTATCCCTCTTACCCTTTCTCTTCCTCTCTCTCCTTTCCTCTTTTGTATTTTGCTTCTCTTTTTCTCTCGCTTTCTCTTCCTGTCTCTGTTCATGAATCTCTGTTCCTTCTCAGCTTTTCTATCTATTCCGCCTCCTCTTATATTCTGTCTTCAATCTTTCTTTTCTTTTCTCTCCTTCACTTTTTCCCTTCTCTTTTTTCTTCTCTGTCCCTTTCTCTCTCTCTCTCTCTCTCTCTCTCTCTCTCTCTCTCTCTCTCTCTCTCTCTCTCTCTCTCTCTCTCTCTCTTTCTCTCTCTTTCTCTCGCTCTCTCTCTTTCTCTCTATCTATCTATCTATCTAGCTATCTAGCTATCTATCTATCTCTCATTCTCTCAGTGCGTATACATCAATAATAAGAAACTTGAAGCACATAAAACTAACAAAAAACATGCTGCAAGGAATGCATTTTATAGCCAAATGTTTTATGTGTCTGCACCTTTTTAATTAGAGTTTTTGTTGCTCTTTCTTCGTCTTTGTGTGGTTCATAAATCATCGATAACAATTTTTAGAAAGAAAAAAAAACAGAGAGAAAGAGAAAAGTTAAAGAAAAAATTTGTGTGTGTGTGAGAGAGAGAGAGAGAGAAACACATAGAGAGTGTGAACGAGAGTGAGAAAGAGAAAGAAAGGGAGAGCGAGAGAAAGGATAGGCAGCTACAGAGAAAGAAAGAGAGAGAGAGAGAGAGAGAGAGAGAGAGAGAGAGAGAGAGAGTGAGAGAGATATTCTTTTATTTCATAATGATCGTATCTGTAAATGTCACGATAACATTTTTAGTGAAACCTGCATGAAACACCTGGTATATCAACCTAATAAAGTTCCTGGTTTTATTTTGCTGCCTGATCCAACATCTAGGATTGGAATAGAAAAAAAAGGGAGGGGAGAGAGTGGGTGAGAAGAGGGGCGGGCTGAGTTGACGGTAAAAAATTACCAGCTTTGGAAAAAGTAATAAATTATGGGGGGGGGGGGGGTTATAATTCTTTTAGACATATGGAAAAAAATGTTTCGGTAAGAACTTTTTTTTCGCTTTTTTTTATTAACTTTCCCGTCTTTTGCTTTTCTATTGTTCGTTTTGCGAAGTATTTTCGAATTCTCTAGCAATACTTCCCTTTTTCTCTCTCTCTCTCTCTCTCTGTCTTAACAATCTTCATCTTTCTTCTCACCCTTTTCATGAACCTCTATCCTTTCTAATTATCTTCTCCTCAATCAATCATTCTCCTTTGCGCAATTTCCTCCTTACCCTCTTCTCCTCACGATCTCCTATTATCCTCTTCTCGCCATCTTTTACTTTAAACTATCTTCTCCTCATCTCAGCCTCTACCCCTCCCCCCTCCAAACTATCTTCTCCTCATCTCAGCCTCTCCCCCTCCCCCCTCCAAAACTATCTTCTCCTCATCTCAGCCTCTCCCCCTCCCCCCTCCAAACGACCCCTTTCCCCCTTGCCTCAACGTCATCATTTTTTTTTTCCAAAATTCATTTTATCTAATACTGCAAATCAGACTTAATGCCCAATTCCATACTACTCGCGGTGTTTGCTAACCGCATGCGTTTTTCCTGGCGAGACGATTTCCATGAAATGCCCCTCCTCCCCTTAGAATCTTGCAGCCTATATCCGTGTCTACATGGTCTGGTCAAAGACAATACTTCATCCTCACCGTCAAAACACTTTGAGATAAAAAAAAAAAATTTGCTATGGGAGAGAAAATCGTCTGCAAAGCCGTGCGGTTTTTATCATTTCGTGGTGTGCCTACCTCAACATTTTCAAGTTCTGTCTTTGGCGGTTGTCGTGTGAATCTCTTTATCAATGCGATTTGACGCTAAACCAAATCTATGTGCATGTAATATAAAAAGATCTTTTACAAGAAGGAAGGAAAAAGCACAAATAAAAAATATTTTATGAAAACATATTTTCTCACTTCAAGAAACACATGGCAGAAAATACTAATTGGAATTTAAGAAAGAAAAAGCAGAAGGAAAAAAGGAGAAATATTTGCCTGATATGCTTATTTAGCTGGAGTTAAAAGATAAGAAAGTTGGAATAATTTTCTGTAAGACCGTTTACCAGGGAGATGGAGCAGAGAAAGGTTAGATGAAACTTTATAAAAACAGGTTGTCCAACCTCTTTGCAAAGAGGGACAAATGTTGGTGACATGAAAATATGTGACGTTCGACCATTCAGCCTGACATACTTTGTACCATTAACGTTTAATTGTTATTGATTTTATGACAGAGGCTGCTGGCCAGTGTACATTTGAACACGAGCCGAATTTTGTCCCGAGGGCCGGACTTGGGACATGGCTGTTATAAACATTCACAACAACCGCAAGGGTTTTCAATCAAAAAATAACAAAAAAAAAAAATAAACGGCAATACCACTGGACAGTTCTGAAATAATGTATCCACAGTTTCTACAAAATAGATTTAAAACCAGATAAACCAAGAGACGATTATATCGAGAGGAGGCTCTGACCTCTAGCGGGGTCATCGTGTAACTCCAGAGGAAACAGTGACAATGATACCAGTGAACTGCGGCCTTTTTTTCCGCGCCGTCTAAAGACCGCGCAAACAGAAAGTAAAAGAGAAGAAAAAGTCGTACGGTGAAGTTGGTACATAACGCAGGATCTTCCATTGGGTGGTGGAGGGGTTGGCCTTATGTTGAATAGAATAAAGTAATCATGTATTTATTCATATTTCCTTCGATCGGTGGGCACTTTTATTATGCTAAGGGAGAAGATTTTTTGGGGGGTTACATAAACAGTATACAATTTTCAATTTGCGTTTTTTTAGAACGTCATGCATGACGTACTCGTTTTGTACAGTGCATATTAACTATCTAAAATATTTTATTATGCTTTCATAATGTTATGCGGGTTTTTCGCGTGTGTTTGCAGGTGTTCTTTTTTATTTATTTATTTATTTTATGTGTTTGGTTTGTTTTTTGTTTGTTTTTTTTTTATTTTTTCATTTGTTGTTTTTTATGATTGTCATTAATATCTGCTCCGTCTAATATTTAGCTCAATGGATTTCGAAGTCATGTGTATCGAAGGGAAACGAATTCTCCCCTTTTCTCTCAGCGATGTACGTTTACCTGTGTGGAGGTGATTTAGAGATGAGCAGATGCAAATAAGGGTTCAAAACCTGCTTTTAGTAATGAGTTTGAGATTTCGTATTATCTACGCCATCGTGTCTCACAAGGGCGTAAGTTACAACTATTTGTGTGTTAGGGGGGGGGGGCCTGGAGGAAAATCATCTTAGAATGCACGGCTTATATCAAGCAGCCAATGCGCCATTGAACACCCATGGTTGGATGGGAGGGCACTGAAGAAATAACCTGCTTCCCTTGTGACACCGAAAAGAATAACCTGCTTCCCTTGTGACACCGAAAAGAATAATCTGCTTCCCTTTGAGGTACTGAAGAATAACCTGCTTCCCTTGTGACACCAAAAAGAATAATCTGCTTCCCTTTGAGGTACTGAAGAATAACCTGCTTCCCTTGTGACACCAAAAAGAATAACCTGCTTCCCTTTGAGGTACTGAAGAATAACCTGCTTCCCTTGTGACACCGAAAAGAATAACCTGCTTCCCTTTGAGGTACTGAAGAATAACCTGCTTCCCTTGTGACACCGAAAAGAATAACCTGCTTCCCTTTGAGGTACTGAAGAATAACCTGCTTCCCTTGTGACACCGAAAAGAATAACCTGCTTCCCTTGTGACACCGAAAAGAATAACCTGCTTCCCTTTGAGGTACTGAAGAATAACCTGCTTCCCTTTCAGATACGGAAGAATAACCTGCTTCCCTTTGAGATACTGAAGAATAACCTGCTTCCCTTGTGACACCGAAAAGAATAACCTGCTTCCCTTGTGACACCGAAAAGAATAACCTGCTTCCCTTTGAGGTACTGAAGAATAACCTGCTTCCCTTTCAGATACGGAAGAATAACCTGCTTCCCTTTGAGATACTGAAGAATAACCTGCTTCCCTTGTGACACCGAAAAGAATAACCTGCTTCCCTTTGAGGTACTGAAGAATAACCTGCTTCCCTTTGAGGTACTGAAGAATAACCTGCTTCCCTTTCAGATACGGAAGAATAACCTGCTTCCCTTTGAGATACTGAAGAATAACCTGCTTCCCTTTGAGATACTGAAGAATAACCTGCTTCCCTTGTGACACCGAAAAGAATAACCTGCTTCCCTTTGAGGTACTGAAGAATAACCTGCTTCCCTTTATGGCACTAAAAACTAATCTGAACTCATCTTCACTGGGACATCATCACATAATTAACGCCATCATAAATCGATCTACACGTCATAATGTACGTGTTTGCATAAAGCAGGCTTTAAACAAGTTCAAATTTATACCTCTGAGCACCTGCGAACAGGTTAATTATCAACAATGACTAGAAGACAAACGTTGTAAAGATGTAATCAATGACATGGCTAGCTATACATTTGCACATTATAATAAAGTTCTGATGATGTTTAATCTTTCACGTTAATACAATATATTTATTATGTTAGAAAGTGTGCTGCTGTTTTTTGTTGTTGTTGTTGTTGTTGTTGTTGCTGTTGTTGTTGTTGTTATTTTTGTTTTGTTTTTTGCAACTGTAAAACATATTAGTCGCCTTTCTTCTTTTCCTTTGAAATTCCGTGAAACAGTTGTGTCATGTATTGATATTATCTAACGCAGGTGGCACTTTTGTTGGTTCGCATAAGTCTACATTGATTATATCAGGAAGTTCTTCACAACAAACATCGACATCATCACTATCATAACTTACGTCATTTCATATGGTTATTGAACTGTCCTGGTGCAACCATATCAGGGCAGCTGTAGAAACGGTTATATTAGTCCAACATCACAGTTTCGCACCTACAGAAAACCTGCACAATTGATAAATTGCCGGTAAGTTTTATCAATAATTCTGCTTTGTACAATTTTTTTAAATAATTTTTTTTTGTTTCAATTCTTATCTATCTTTTTTCTGTTTTTGAAATTGGCACTTCCTACAGCTGGCATAATTCATAAAATCTAAGCTCTTTTTATCTTATCATCATGAAGATTTTTATTATCCGCAAAATTTAAACTTGACTTTCTGACCATTATTATGTAAAACTGGCAACTTCAAAAGTTGTCCTATCTACTTAGTTGTAAAGCTAGCGGTGTCTGTGTGTTCCATCTCCCCTGACTGATAAAATAGCGATGCCATTGTGTTCTATCTCCCCTGACTGATAAAATAGCAATGTCACTGTGCTCCATCTCCCCTGACTGATAAAATAGCAATGTCACTGTGTTCTATCTCCCCTGACTGATAAAATAGCAATGTCACTGTGTTCTATCTCCCCTGACTGAAAAAATAGCAATGTCACTGTGTTCTATCTCCTCTGACTGATAAAATAGCAATGTCACTGTGTTCTATCTCCCCTGATTGATAAAATAGCAATGTCACTGTGTTTTATCTCCCCTGACTGATAAAATAGCGATGCCATTGTGTTCTATCTCCCCTGACTGATAAAATAGCAATGACACTGTGTTCTATCTCCCTGACTAATAAAGCTAACGATGTCTGTGTGTTCCATCTCCCCTGCCTGATAAAATAGCGATGTCACTGTGTTCTATCTCCCTGACTAATAAAGCTAACGATGTCTGTATGTTCCATCTCCCCTGACTGATATATTAATGTGTTCTATATCCCCTGACTAATAAAGCTAACGATGTCTGTGTGTTCCATCTCCCCTGACTGATAAAATAGTGATGTCAATGTGTTCTATATCCCTTGACGGATAAAACTAGCGATGTTCTCCTGCTTGTAAAATAGGAAATTTCAAAATATTCACTCACTTAAAAAGTTACGTGTGGCGAAGGTAACTTGAAAATCACTTAAACAGTTACATTTGGCTAAGGTAATTTGAAACTCACTTAAAAAGTTACACTTGGCGAAGATAACTTTCAACTCACTTAAAAAGTTACATTTGGCTCAGGTAACTTTAAACTCATTTAAAAAGTTACATTTGGCTAAGGTAACTTGAAACTCACTTAAACAGTTGCATTTGGATAAGGTAACTTGAAACGCACTTAAAAAGATACATTTGGCGAAGGTAATTTTAAACTCACTTTAAAAGTTACACTTGGCTAAGGTAACTTTAAACTCACTTTAAAAGTTACACTTGGCTAAGGTAACTTTAAACTTACGTAAAAGGTCCACTTTGCGAATCAATTTAGAATTCCTCGATGGTTTCGTCTCACTTTCTTTGTAATTGAGGAGGTTCTTGATTGTAAATAAAGGACGTTTTTATTCCCTCTCATTGCTTGTGAAATTCGGTATTCTTATATTTTTTTTTTTTCAATTGTCGATTACATAGTAGATGAAGGACTTTTCTGTCTTTATCATTACTCTTTTTTATAAATTTGTGGGTATTTTGTCCCCATTGTCTCTAATTCAATGTAAAATGTATAACAAGTTTATGTTTTTAGTCTTGTTTTGCCATACCTTCTTTGAAAATGTTGAACGAGATATTTGTTTAAAGTTTTGTGTCGAGCGACTTTTGTTGCCATGGTCCGGCCTTTGTTATGTCTCTAAACTGATTTTTTTTTTCAATCCATTGCCATTCGTTTGAAAAGATGACGGAAATAAGCTATCGAAGCCGCTCGTTTCTTTATATTTCGACAAAGTGATATTAGAAGCGTTTCTTGAGAATAATCCGCCCTTATGTTATAAGACTATTCTTTAGTTGAGATGAAGGGTAGGAAACGAGCAAATTAATGAGAGTTTAACAAATAATGTTAACAATAAAGCCAGTCCCCAGTCAAGGTCTGATAACTGATGCTAATATAAGACTCGCCCATTTTGAACGCATTTGCTCTCTCAACCATTTGACATGTTACACATTGGAAAGAAAGAAACGAGCAAATTAATGAGAGTTTAACAAATAATGTTAACCCTTGTTTTCTCAATTAGTTGACATGTTATACATGGGAAGAAAAGAAACGATCAAGTTAATGAGAGTTTTACAAATAATGTTAACCCTTGTTTTCTCAATTAGTTGACATGTTACACATTGGAAAGAAAGAAACGAGCAAATTAATGAGAGTTTAACAAATAATGTTAACCCTTGTTTTCTCAATTAGTTGACATGTTATACATGGGAAGAAAAGAAACGATCAAGTTAATGAGAGTTCTACAAATAATATTAACCCTTGTTTTCTCAACCAGTTGACATGTTACACATGGGAAGGGAAAGAAACGAGCAAATTAATGAGAGTTTAACAAATAATGCTAACCCTTGTTTTCTCAATTAGTTGACATGTTACACATGGGAAGGGAAAGGAACGAGCAAATTAATGAGAGTTTAACAAATAATATTAACCCTTGTTTTCTCAATTAGTTGACATGTTACACATGGGAAGGGAAAGGAACGAGCAAATTAATGAGAGTTTAACAAATAATGCTAACCCTTGTTTTCTCAACCAGTTGACATGTTACACATGGGAAGGGAAAGAAACGATCAAATTAATGAGAGTTTAACAAATAATGCTAACCCTTGTTTTCTCAACCAGTTGACATGTTATACATGGGAAGAAAAGAAACGATCAAGTTAATGAGAGTTCTACAAATAATATTAACCCTTGTTTTCTCAATTAGTTGACATGTTATACATGGGAAGAAAAGAAACGATCAAGTTAATGAGAGTTCTACAAATAATATTAACCCTTGTTTTCTCAATTAGTTGACATGTTACACATGGGAAGGGAAAGAAACGAGCAAATTAATGAGAGTTTAACAAATAATGCTAACCCTTGTTTTCTCAACCAGTTGACATGTTACACATGGGAAGGGAAAGAAACGATCAAATTAATGAGAGTTTAACAAAGAATGTTTACCCTTGTTTTCTCAGCCAGCGGAGTAATAATTATGTGGATATTTTTGTAACAGGATAAACTTTGTGCGCCACCAACAACGGAGCTTTTACCCGTCTCGAAGAAGCGCTGAACTTAAATTTTTAATCGTTAACAAAAGCCTGCAGAAAAAAGTGTATCATCAAGACAAGGTCACCATGTATACCAGCGTCCCGTGCTACGCTGTGGAGTTTATTACTCGCATCAAGTAATTGCTGGGACGATCTTTCTAAAAACGACTTTCAGCGGTGACCGACGCACCGAACCGCACCGTCGAACGGTTGCATGACTTGCTGGCTTCGTGTAGTTTACATGGACAAGAAGTCAAAAAGTGCGCGGCATCTTTAGATTTCGCACGGACTTGAGCTTGTAAGACTTTCAGCGGTGACCTACGCACCGCATCACACCATCGAACAGTTGCATGAACTGCAGACTTCGTGTAGTTTGCTGTGACTAAAGTAAAAAAATGGGCGTCATGTTTAGATTTCGCACCATTGCTTACTTAACTGAGTGGGCGTCTTGTTTTACATTATACACTAAGGCACCGAGCCAAGGCCTTCCTTCTGCTGAGGCTTAACTTGTATTGTTAAGATGCTTGCTAGACACAATGCTGTGTGTTTCCGAAGCTAAATATTCGAACCAGAAAGAGAATTTTTGTACCTAGAATCCTCACTGTCATGGTGAGGGTGGGTGAAAGTTAAGGATTTTTAAGATTCCACTAATTTTTCCTAGGTCAGCTTCGATAACTTCATTCTTGTCTGCAACAAAAATGGATGACAATCACCCTTTGTCCTTTTCTCTTTCTTTCAATCTTAGTTTCTGATAATGTTGCTTTATAGTACACTTCATTTTGCTTCATCATCATCATCATCATCATCATCATCATCATCATCATCATCATCATCATCATCATCATCATCATCATCATCATCATAATGTTCATATATTATTTACACACAAACATTTGATTGATAAGCCATTGTCACCGTCTAAAGTGATTTTTCTGTGCCTTAGTACTTTTAATTTTTATGTTTCCATTTTTAAAACTGCATATTATAGATAAACAATATTTTTATATCAACTGCAAAAACAAAGTTTCTGAAAAAATAATAATTCTGGGTTCTAACCAAATAAAAAAACACCAACCCATTAGCTTTTTTTGGGTGCGTTTGTTAAAAGGAGCGTATCTATTAAAAAAAAAAAAGAAAAGAAAATTGAACTTCCATAAGGCTAAAGCTCGCCAACATTTTTCACAAAAAAAGTTAAAGAGAAGTAAGACAGTCACAAGATACTGTGTGCCGATATGTATGTGTGTATGTGTGTGTTCCGCGACTAATGAGATATCTCAAAGCCTTGATATCTCGATCTTTCTTTCAATCTTAGTTTCTGATAATGTTGCTTTATAGTACACTTCATTTTGCTTCATCATCATCATCATCATCATCATTATTATTATAATGTTCATATATTATTTACACACAAACATTTGATTGATAAGCTATTGTCACTGTCTAAAATGATTTTTCTGTGCCTTAGTACTTTTAATTTTTATGTTTCCATTTTTAAAACTGCATATTATAGATAAACAATATTTTTATATCAACTGCAAAAACAAAGTTTCTGAAAAAATAATATCTCAAAGCCTTGATATCTCGATCTACTCCACAGTGACAGCGAACGGTTCAGTGCAACTGTACATCTAAACGAGCTGAGAAAGTCTTGATTATCTTGAATCGAGCGTCGATCAGTGGGCGAGACCTTCATTATGACGTGTTCTATTTTTAGACATTGTCGAGACCTTTATTATGACGTGATCTGTTTTTAGACATTGTCGAGACCTTTATTATGACGTGATCTATTTTTAGACATTGTCGAGACCTTCATCATGACGTGTTCTATTTTTAGACATTGTCGAGACCTTCATCATGACGTGTTCTATTTTTAGACATTGTCGAGACCTTTATTATGACGTGATCTGTTTTTAGACATTGTCGAGACCTTCATTATGACGTGATCTATTTTTAGACAGCGTCGAGCATCGATCAGTGGGCGAGACCTTCATGATGACGTGTCGGTTACTCCCGAGCTACAAACAAAAGTGCGCTCGACCCAGCTGTGCCTCCCTGCCTCATTATTTTGAAAAGAATAACCTTTAAATCCGCTCATTATAGAAACAAATTCAATAATTAAGGAACGACTACACTAATAAAAGCCTGATTGTCACAGAACCTCTTTGTTAGCCATTGAAGCAGTTGCTATAAACTTACAAGATCCTAAACTGTCATGCAGTTTCGTGTCATTGTCAATTTTGTTCCATTAATTTAATCCGTTATTCTTGCAATCTGGTAGATTTGTTCAGTTTGATTTCGGCGTGGAAGTTGTGGGTACAGTGGAACAAAGACGCGTGTGACGCCCAGGACAAAGATGGCTGCTGAGTCGCGCGCATGACAACTCGGCGACATCAAGTGTTAGAGATCCGGGCAACTTCCGGTGCGGACACACCATCAAGCCATGGAGATTGCTTTTAGTGTCACATCTCCTTGTTTGCTCTCTCTCTTCTTTTTCTTTTTCTTTTATTTATTTTTTTTAAGTGGAGATAAGTTTTTCAGCACTTGAAAGAAAACATCTTGTAATTGAGACATAGTCTTGAAAGCGTGTAGTGAGCCTATGGCAGTCTTTTCGTTCCGTTTTCATAGTTTGTTTTTTTTTTTTTTACTCTTTTGTCCGCTTTTCGAAGGATGAATACAAACAACAATGCCGCAACTTGAACTCACAATAGACAACAGATAGATTATCTCCCTTTCACATAACAAAAAATCGACAAGAGGGCTAGGCATTATCAGATATGACGTTTTGAGGTCCTTACGTTAACCCATACAGGCGTCGAAATCAGTGTAATTATCGAAATAAAAAGTATAAATTTTGGATATTTTTTTTTGCTTATTTAACCTCGAAAACGGTAAAACAACCGGTAGAATTTTAGGCTCACTGTGTTAACCCATTAAGCGTCGAAATCAGTGGAATTATTGAAATAAAAGATATAAACTCGGGATATTTTTTTCTTATATATTGGTAAAACCGGTAAAATAACCTGTTGAGTTTTAGGGTCATTGTGTTAACCCATGAAGCATCGAAAAACAACGTAATTATCGAAATAGAAAAAAAATAACTCTCGAATTTTTTTTCCTTATGTAACGCCGAAACCGGTAAAATAACCGGTAGAATTTTAAGGTCATTGAGTGAACTCAATAAGGCGTCGAAATCTATGTAATTATCAAAATAAAAAGAACAACTTTTGGATTTTTTTTTCTTATATAACGCCGAAACCGGTGAAAATAAGCTGTAAAACTTTAAGATCATTTCAGTGCCAGAAATAATTCTATACGCAATGTGAATGAAAAATGATCGTCCGCTCTAGAGAAAACATAAAGCCATGCTATCGAAAATTGTTTATGGGTTGCTTTATAGGCTCTGTTTTATATTTATGTCAAATTCATTTTATCTTATAGCTTTCCATTAGGAAATTTAGGTTTCGTTTCCATTGTTTTCAAATATGAAACTGGCTCTTCGTTGTACTCAATCAAATAGAGTGACCCTAAACCGAAACATATCTATGCTGTAAGTCCATTTTGCTAACAAGATAAGCATGATGAAAAACAAGAAACTTTCATACTCATTGCTGTCAACAGTATATGATGTTTTGATATCTAAAACTCCACTGTTGTCTGTGAAATTAATATTGAGTAACTTGTGTAAAGGCAGCAACAAAAAATGGGAAGAGTTGAATAATTTTGTAAAATCCAAACCAATTTACAGATTTTTTTTAAAAGCATTCATTATCATGCAGGTTCAAATAATTGCGGGGCTAAGATTTCCCGCAAGGCAGTGCACTTTTATGCACTTAATGCAAAAATTCACAGCTTTCTATGATCTAATAAACGTTTTAAAGGATCTAAAAACAGATGAGGAAAGTAAACAATGAGTCAATTTACTTTATTCATACACCCTTAATGTCCATATTTTACAGACTGACGCCTTAAATTATGTTTTCACTTCTCGCACTGTAACTATAACATGTGATTGATCAAAACCTGCATATGGCACAGTAGTAATTACTGTAGTAACGGTGGCAGTACCATCAGCAATAGCAGTTTTAGTGGCAGTCGGTATGAAGGTGGGCGCGGTACTAAATTAGTAGTAGTAGTAGTAGTAGTAGTAGTAGTAGTAGTAGTAGTAGTAGTAGTAGTAGTAGTAGTAGTAGTAGTAGTAGTAGTAGTAAGCTTAGTGGTGGTGGTAGTAGTAGTAGTAGTAGTAGTAGTAGTAGTAGTAGTAGTAGTAGTAGTAGTAGTAGTAGAGGTAGATGGAGGAGTAGAGGTAGATGGAGGAGTAGGTGTATTAGTAGTAGTAGTAGTAGTAGTAGTAGTAGTAGTAGTAGTAGTAGTATGGTAGTAGTAGTAGTAGTAGTAGTAGTAGTAGTAGTAGTAGTAGTAGTAGTAGTAGTAGTAGTAGTAGTAGTAGTAGTAGTAGTAGTAGTAGTAGTAGTACTAGTAGTAGTAGTAGTAGTAGTAGTAGTAGTAGTAGTAGTAGTAGTAGTAGTAGTAGTAGTAGTAGTAGTAGTAGTAGTAGTAGTAGTAGTAGTAGTAGTAGTAGTAGTAGTAGTAGTAGTAGTAGTAGTAGTAGTAGTAGTAGTAGTAGTAGTAGTAGTAGTAGTAGTAGTAGTAGTAGTAGTAGTAGTAGTTATTATTGTAGTTCGTTTTGTTGTTGGTGTTGTTGTTGTTGTTGTTGTTGTTATTGTTAGATTTTTTCCGTTTCATCCTCTTTCCACGTATTTACAAATGCTTCGTTAATTAAATATTGTCAACACAGTTTTCTGCATACTGACAGCACACAGAAACCAGTATTGATTCAGCGAGACAAAGCTCTGTCGGTGTTATGCAAGCACAGTAGTCCAATCCATCCAGTGTCATAGTGACTGGTCTTTGGCACCCAACCGTGTCAACACACACACAAACACACGCCCATAGCACGCCGTGTACTTTACATCATTAGAAATAATGCTAACATTGCTATGTAACAGTTTACAATCAAGAATTTTCTGTATCGAGATGCAAAATAGGGTGGAAAGGTGTGACGCAACGGCTGGTTCTAATCAAGTCGAAAACATCAGAGGTTAGTTGTTTTCAGCATATGTACTCCTCAACCAATGTATAAATAAGTGAGTTTTAGTTTTATTAACAATACGCGAAGGTGGTTTACCGCAAAATCTGTCCTATGTTGTTAAATCTTTTGAGTTAACTTAGAGTATTATTGCTGTTGAGGAAATTTTTTTTTCGCCACAGGTCCTCCTCAACCAATTCATAATTTAGTGAATTTTATTCCCAATAGACGAAGAAGGTTTACCGCACGCAAAATGTGTCCCATGTCGTGAAATCTTTTCAAATACATTCTGAATATTATTATTTCTGTTGAGATTCGATAGGCTATAACGTGTTTAGAACCAATAACTAAGCGTTGGTAATGATAAGTCACGTAATGGCTTCTTCTGAATGAAATATCAGAGCGATAAAACTTAAACAGCGCTTTCAGTACAGAATATTATGCTTGGTAACAGTATGTGAACGCTTTCCATCGAATATTATAGGTAGATGAATTTTAAAAATCAATTGTACCATGATATGCACTAGTCCGCATTAATTGAGTCATTAGTACATGAGTCATGATGAAGGATATTGTGGAAACTATGTCATCTGTCATAATCTGATGACACTCAGTGAAATCTATTCTTTTTTTCCGCTTTATGTGACTAAATGGGCTAGCTCCTATTAATTTTTGCCGTAGTCTTTCTTTGTTATACATATTTCTGTATTAATCTTTTGGCGGCGTCTGTTCATTATGTTTTTTTTTTAATCTGCATCCATCTTTTGGCGGTGACTCTCTTTGTTATTCATATTTCTGTATTAATCTTTTGGCGGCGAATGTCCTTTATTTTTTGTAAATCTGTATCCATCTTTTGGCGGTGACTCTCTTTGTTATTCATATTTCTGTATTAATCTTTTGGCGGGGTATGTCCTTTATTTTTTGTAAATCTGCATCCATCTTTTGGCGTAGACTTTCTTTGTTATTCATATGCTTGCATCCACATTTTGACCGCGTCTATCCACAGTTTTTCATATACTTGGACTGTATCACTATTTTGGCGGCGTCTATCCACAGTTTTTCATATACTTGGACTGTATCACTATTTTGACCGCGTCTATCCACAGTTTTTCATATACTTGGACTGTATCACTATTTTGACGGCGTCTATCCACAGTTTTTCATATACTTGGACTGTATCACTATTTTGACCGCGTCTATCCACAGTTTTTCATATACTTGGACTGTATCACTATTTTGACCGCGTCTATCCACAATTTTTCATATACTTGGACTGTATTTCTATTTTGGAGGCGTCTATCCACAGTTTTTCATATACTTGGACTGTATCACTATTTTGACCGCGTCTATCCACAGTTTTTCGTATACTTGGACTGTATCACTATTTTGACCGCGTCTATCCACAATTTTTCATATACTTGGACTGTATTTCTATTTTGGAGGCGTCTATCCACAGTTTTTCATATACTTGGACTGTATCACTATTTTGACCGCGTCTATCCACAGTTATTCATATACTTGGACTGTATCACTATTTTGGCGGCGTCTATCCACAATTTTTCATATACTTGGATTGTATCACTATTTTGGCGGCGTCTATCCACAATTTTTCATATACTTGGACTGTATCACTATTTTGACCGCGTCTATCCACAGTTATTCATATACTTGGACTGTATC
>JAWDGP010006071.1:137500-157500 GCA_033675545.1 Elysia crispata
TATATCGCTGATATTTATATTCATATTGCTCTTGTCTCTATCAATTTATCTCTTTATCACTAACTGTCTATTTACCTTATAAAGACTAGAGCTAGTCAGTTATGCATGTGTACGTCAGTTTTATACTATGTTATGCTGTGACTATCTTTCTGTTCCAAGCTGTCATTATTTAAACCCAACTCCAATGACTGGTTGTGTGCCTGATGCATGAGTGCCATAGGTCTAGATCTTGGACACTAATAAGGTCACCCATCAACTCATACAGAGGGTATTAAAATCTCACGCTAGAGACAAGCTACAGGTAGATAAAAAGATAAACGGATAGGGTAGAAATATAGATGGATAGATAGATAGATAGATAGTCAACAAGATAGGCAGAAGATTGGCAGGTTGCCAAATTATGTGGTGGTGGAATTTGAATCATTGCCAAATAATACCAAAAAAAATTATGCACAAAGACGGAAAGATATCTTTGTCATAGTAGACGCCTCAACGAGCACGCTGAAAAGCAAGTAAATAGACCGGAAAACAGATAGACAGACAAATAAACTGAAAGAGTAACTCTAAAGAGATTGTAACGCGACAAATATGCGAACAGACAAGAGGTCAAACACAAACAAATTGGATGATATGCAGCAACAGATATTGAAAGATGGATAGTTCTGTAAAAAGATTGGAAGATAAAAAGAGATACATAAACAAATCGAGAGATGAACAGATAAACAAATAAACTATAAGACAAACATAAACAAAAAGAAGTTGGAGTACTGTTGGATAGATCATAATCTGAAATACAGGCATATACATTAACAATAAAAAAGACAAGTAGAGTATAAATAAAACAGGAAAGCAACCAGAAGCATAAAAAGGCCGAAAGACAAACAAATATATTCATCAAACGGAGTCAGATATAGGAAAACGCTGAAAAACAAGGAGATTTTTAAACAGAATTGAAGGTAAACAAAAACATAAACAGAAAGTGAAATATGTTTAAAAAAAAAAAACAACAGACTGTAACAGTGTAAGACAACAGATATTTTAAAGAAAAGGTTAAACAGTTGAAAAGCAGGCAGGCACTCGCATCTACAACTACAGGTTTTGAAAGAATCACATAATACAGACATAGGCAGTAAATCAAAATTTGTAAGACCAAAATGCGTACACACTCTCTTTATCCCATAGAGACACTCCATTTAAAAAAAAAACGGTTTATCCCGATTCTGTTGTTTTATATTTAAATTTAGAACTCTAGGTTATTCGTAAACAAAACAAAAAAAAATTGGATTAGAAAATAGAGCTTTGCAATCTACTTACTTTACGATTACTTGAACTCGGTCCGATAAATATCCATTTGTTGTGTGTGCTTTATGTAATCCAAAATTGAATCAGCCCACACGAGTGGGAAGAGTTTCCAGTCTCACCACTTATCACTGGAGATTGTTTCTCGTGTGTGGCAGGCACACCAACGCATCAGCAGCAGGGCGACTTGAGACCAGAATCTAGATCTAGATCTATCTGAGTGTAATCTCCAGCCGACTGACAACTAGAAACGACTAACATGAACGCACGGCCTATGTGACGCGTACTCCAGCCTACGCGCACTCACATACACACACATATATATGTATCGCTACATATTTATGCCCACGCATGCTGTATGCGCGTCTGTGACTGCAGATCTTTTAACTCGAGCCGTTACTTAAGATAATAGTTTTATTAGGCCAAGGTACCGCACAATTGATTGATCACGGGTACTCGGGTAAACGGTGTCACATGCATTCGATTCTTAAATACGAGAGGCGAGGGAATCTATTTCATACATAGCATATAATACCACAGCAGCTTGCATCATTGGTGTGTTTAGTCAACCGGTGTTTACAACCGGAGAACACATGTGCTGAAAGTTTCCAGAAAGGATGTGGGTTTTTGGAACTATTCTAGACCCTGCACAGGAAGAGAAGAGAAAATAATGTGTTATATACCTTTTTCTGATCGCCGATTGAAGAATGAAGAACGAAGTTTTGCTCTCTTCCTTAAAGAAACAGAGCAGAGAGCTCTATTCCGTAAAGAAACAGAGCAGAATAGGTATACATATATGTAAATAGAGTATACCTGTAAAGATTGGAAGTGGAATGAATTTACATTTTAGGAAATAGAGTATAGCTGTGAAAGAAGAAAATGGGAATGCAATTGTGGAAATAGAGTATTCTTGTAAAAAAAAATAAAGCATAATAGGTAACCGTTTTTTGGAAATGAAGTATACTTGTAAAAAAAGAGAGCAGAATGAGTAAACATTTTAGGAAATAGAGTATATATGTAAAGAAAGAGAGAAGAATAGGTATACATATGAGGAAATAGAGTATACAGGTAAAGAATAAGAGCAAAATGGGAATGCAGATTGGAAAAAGAGTATACGTGAAAAAAAAAGCTTGATAAGTATATGCTTTTTGTAAATGGAGTATACCTGTAAAGAAAAAGAGCACGTTGGTATATTTTTCATCAAAATAAAGTATACATTTAATTACATAGAGCAGTGTGGGTATACATTTTGGGAACTAGAGTATACCTGTAATGAATAAATGCAGAAAAGGAATATATTTGTGGAAATAGAGTGTACATGTAAAGAAATAAAACAGAATAGGTATACGCTGCTTTTTTCGAAATAAAGAGTATGAATGTAAAGAAATACCAAATTAGTAGCCTATATAGCCTGTATACCTATATAGAAAGAGCACAACAGTATGCACTTTTTAAAACAGTGTATACCTTTAATGAAACAGACCAGAATGGGTATTCATTTTTGGAAATAGAGAATGCTCTGTAAAGAAAGAGAGCATCATGGGTATATATTTTTGGAAATAGAGCACAATGGAATACTTTTTTTTTATATAGAGAATATTTTGTGAGCAGAATTCTTACGCGGTTTTGAAACTCCTGTATACCGTGGGAACACATTTTCTAAAATAAATGCGCCTGTATGGAGACTAAAATAAATGCGCCTGTATGGAGACTAAAATAAATGCGCCTGTATGGAGACTAAAATAAATGCGCCTGTATGGAGACTAAAATAAATGCGCCTGTATGGAGACTAAAATAAATGCGCCTGTATGGAGACTAGAATGTTAACTCTGTTTTGGAAACCGGGTAAGATATTCAAATTAGAAAGCCAAAACATGAAAAGTTTACTTTTTTTTTTTCGGTCCATAAGTCTAGAACCGGGTCGGTGGAGCGTTTTTCAGCGTTTCATGGGCTGAGGATCACGTGACAGTTCAAAGGTCGGTTCGCGTCATACCCCGTGGTTTCCATTAGAGCAAAACGTCCGGAATTCGGAATCAGACAATTTGTTGTAGTCAGAACCTAATGTATAACCGAATATCGGATAAGTGCGATCTAAAAAGATGAGTTTGTGAATTGAATATAGTTTTTACAATTAGTCTGATTAATCAATATAACAAAGTTTTAGGTGTCTCGCCTTTTGAGTATAAGAGTGACTAACATGTATGAAAAACATAATGAGTGTGTTATGTCAATTTTGTTTTAAATAAGCATGGAGTATAAATAATTTTTAAAAAAAATTCAAAAAAAAATTTTTTTTTAAATATATATATATATATTTATACATATATATATATACACACACACACAGACACACATGGAGGAACAAGTTTGGTTAATAATAATAACAATAATAATAACAATAATAATAATAATAATAATAATAATAATAATAATAATAATAATAATAATAATAATAATAATAATAATAATAATAATAATAATAATAGCAATAATAATAACAATAATAATAATAATAATAATAATAATAATAATAATAATAATAATAATAATAATAATAATAATGATGATGATGATGATGATGATGGTGATGATAAAGATGACGATAATGATGATCAGGATGATTATGATGATTATAAAAAATAAAAGAATAAAATAGAAGTTGAACAACAACAACAGCAGCTAAAGAAGAAGAAGAAGAAGAAGAAGAAGAAGAAGAAGAAGAAGAAGAAGAAGAAGAAGAAGAAGAAGAAGAAGAAGAAGAAGGAGAAGGAGAAGGAGAAGAAAAGAATCCATTCTTTTATTATCACTTAAAATTACTATGTATATGAAGATTTTCCGTTGAAAAATAATTTTTTTTAATTGACATATAAAATTGCGGTAGTAGTTGCAACTTTTTTTAAGTCCTCAAGTATCTTGAGTCTTAAACAGAGTCCAAGAAACTTAATCTATAGTCAAGGCGTCTATGAAATATCATTTACGCCTATTTTGTACATAAAGACGTTAGGTTCAACGTAGATCTAATTGGACTTATTTCAAAACTCTAACAAGGAATTTGACCTTTCTTCTAAAGACGTATCTTTGGCGGAGGATTCCCATTCATCGGTGTCATGAAAAGATTTGTTTTACTTCACTGAATATCTCCAGTGTCAAGCATTTAAAGGACTTTGTTCATGTAATGGTATTCTATTATACCTTATCATAATTATAATTAACAGTATTATACCTTCGACACTGTTTATCAAATAATGGTCTTTCTCTATACATTATCATAATTTTTTATGCAACGATATTTTCTCTTTCACATTTATGACTTTTATTCATGTAATGATCTTTTACTATACCTTATCATATATCTAACAATATTGTCTCTTCGACACTTTTGTTCATGTAATGATCTTCTACTACACCTTATCATATATCTAACAATATTGTCTCTTCGACACTTTTGTTCATGTAATGATCTTTTACTATACCTTATCATATATCTAACAATATTGTCTTCCACATTTATGACTTTTTTTCATGTTACGGTTTTCTTCTATACCTTATCGTATGTGTCATAGTATATGTAACAATATTTGTCTCTTCCACATTTATGACTCAGAGATGTGAGTTTATGTGTAACTCTCTTATCTACAAAAGAAAACAGTCCAATTTTCAGTTGGTGTAGCTGAGTCATTGATAGACTTTTTTAAGATCACTTCATATCGCATTACTTTGTACAGCTTCATGTTGTTGTTGCAGAAGAAATGTATTTGGTGCTGTCTTGTCAGAAAATATTACATCAAGTTGTTTTTTCGTCAGGTATAAAATTGTTTTCAACCGCTTTATGTTGCATTCCCGTCAGATATTACAATAGCATCGACAGCTTTGTGGTGCTCTCTCAACAAGTATAAGTCAATTTCACCAATTTTGTATTTCTTCTTCACAGTCATGTTACATTGCCCGCTTTTCATCGGCTTTTATACAATTGCATCAAGGAAATTTTTGCTTTCATGGTCGATGCAGACTTTTAGCACGTTTGGGTCACTGCATATTTTTTTTTTCATGTTTTTTTTAAACATTTTGTTAAACTTGTTAACCTGCTAACTGACATGCATGATTTATTATACCCACGAATAAAAATGCAGTTAATGGAACAAAATGTATTTAAAGCGCGTGCTTTTGTCTTTTAATCACCTGACTTCAAAGCAAAACAGTTTCTATAATTATCATTTAACATAGACTTCCACGTAAAAAGGAAGCTAATAATTCTTGCAAAACCATCCTGTGCCTAGACAAGGAAAAGGAGAATGTTTTACAGTTTTACAGACTCTCTCTCTCTCTCTCTCTCTCTCTCTCTCTCTCTCTCTCTCTCTCTCTCTCTCTCTCTCTCTCTCTCTCTCTCTCTCTCTCTCTTTCTCTCTCTCTCTCTCTCTCTCTCTTTCTCTCTCTCTCTCTGTCTCTCTCTCTCTCTTTCCCTTTTTTTTCTCTCTCTCTATTTCTCTCTCTCTCTCTCTCTCTCTCTCTCTCTCTCTTTCCCTTTTTTTTCTCTCCCTCTATTTCTCTTTCTCTCTCTCTCTCTCTCTCTCTCTCTCTCTCTCTCTCTCTCTCTCTCTCTCTCTCTCTCTCTCGCTTTCTCTCTCCCTCCCCCCCGCCCCCTTACGACACCTAAAATCATGGTGGATCTAAAAGATTCAGTGTTTAAGATCAGGGGCTGTTTTAATCATTGAAAACCTGCCAGTTCTGTACCTTCAAAACATAAAAATTATTTCAAATATCCTTTCTAAAACATAGATTCAAAAGGGTAGGAATTTCCGCAAAATGTGTTAAAAGATGCACCGCCATGTTTGGTTCATAGCTAGCTGCCCATTTATTCGAAATTACTTGATAATCTTAAATTTGTGTTTAGAATTATAATTATCGAGATATCTAGATTATAGGTAAAGATGGATAGGTGGTGGCATATATCTGGATCATGTAAGTAAAAGGAGTAATATCAAGATCATTACTTTTTAAGCCTCTTCAAATTCACACACGCACCCCAGCCTCGGCAAATTCACACCAGAGTCCCGTTTGCAGAACGGGGTTTTTGATTGTGGATGTATAAAACGGTATATTACTTTTTTAGCAGATTCGGTTTACAAAACTAGCCAACTATCCATCTTTCCGACCGCTTGACTCAAAATGAATTTAGGCGCTTCTCGTTACCTAAACTTCTACGATACGGTCCCACCACGTCGGGAGATTTTTTACTTTTTCAGCAACACAACCCTGGAGCACGCATCGTTACATTGGGGGGGGTTACAATAATTACGTATCAATGTATTAGACCAGCCAATAATTATGACTAATAAAGGAAATCGACTAAATTTGTACTTTCCCATTTTGTAGTCGCCTAAGAGTTGCTTTGTTCCATCTCCACTTCTCACACTTTCAGGAAAAATGAGTTGCAACATTTGAATCTAAGTTTCTCCACCTGTTAAAACTGGTTTGAAAAGTGGTTGCATCTCTGTAGAGAGAACAACCTTTGTTTATTTATTTCGGTAATGAGCTCTTGAGCATGTTTTTGTTGGTTTTAGCAAAATTGGAGATGGAACAAAGCAGCTCTCTGACTACGCTGTTTTTAGATCCTTTTAAACGTTTATTAGAAAGCTGTGAATTTTCGCATTAAGTGCCTTCAAGTGCGTGCCTTGCGGGAATTCTTAGCCGCGCAGTTATTTAAACCTACATGATAATGAATGGTTAAAAAAAATCTGTCAACAGATTTTGGGGTTTTTTTTTTCACAAAATTAGTCAACTATTCTTATTGAGCATTTACAGTACCAATCGTTTCCCCCCCTCCTTCCCACCCCCCACCCCCCCTCTTAAGAGTTTTTTCAAACAAAAGCTTAACGTGTGTCAAAGACCGTGTTGTATCGAAGCCTTCTTTATAATTAGCAAAAACAAGGCCTTGTCTGCATAGACTTGCGACAAACTACTTGAGAGACAAAGAGATGATCTTTTGTGCGATTTTAATTTTGATTAGATCTACGCCGCATGTAATCATAATGAAAACGTTCGCTATTTACTCTTTTCTTACAGTATTCCTGTTTTATCTCAATGGTTTTACCATCAAAATATTCACAGCCGTACCCGCATATCTTTGTTTATTTGTTTTTTTTAACAATAAGAAAACGAATTTGGCGTTTAAATGCTTTTCATTGTGTACACATAATATCTACACCACATTATCCTCATATAGATGCATTTGTACAAACAAAAGAATGTATAACAATTTATTGCAGACTGAAATCTTTAGTCTTGATTTAAATGATGAATTTCATGCGGTACTTTAATTGGAATTCGTGTCATTGATGCTCTCGTCTATAGTGGTATTTAGAGCTGCGAAAATAAATTATGTTTGGCATATTGTTCTGAATAAATTGAAATATAGAAAGATGGGTAGTTTTGACCGATGTTTTACCTCTAGGTTAGGTCTTTTTTTTTTTTTGCAGATAAACAAAAGAAAACCAGAAAGATCATTAAATAGATAGATAGATAGATAGATAGATAGATAGATAGATAGGTAGGTAGGTAGATAGATAGATAGATAGATATGTAGGTAGGTAGATAGATAGATAGGTAGGTAGATAGATAGATCGATAGACAAATAGATAGATAGATAGATCGATAGATAGATAGATAGATAGATATGTAGGTAGGTAGATAGATAGATAGATAGATAAGTAGGTAGATAGATAGATAGATAGATATGTAGGTAGGTAGATAGATAGATAGGTAGGTAGATAGATAGATAGATAGATAGATAAGTAGGTAGATAGATAGATAGATAGATCGATAGATAGATAGATAGATAGATATGTAGGTAGGTAGATAGATAGATAGATAAGTAGGTAGATAGATAGATAGATAGATATGTAGGTAGGTAGATAGATAGATAGGTAGGTAGATAGATAGATAGATAGATAGATAAGTAGGTAGATAGATAGATAGATAGATAGATAGATATGTAGGTAGGTAGATAGATAGATAGATAGATAGATAGATAAGTAGGTAGATAGATAGATCGATAGACAAATAGATAGATAGATAGATACATACATAAATAGATAGATAGATAGATAAGTAGGTAGATAGATAGATCGATAGACAAATAGATAGATAGATAGATAGATAGATCGATAGATAGATAGATAGATATGTAGGTAGGTAGATACATAAATAGATAGGTAGATAGATAAGTAGGTAGATAGATAGATCGATAGACAAATAGATAGATAGATAGATAGATATGTAGGTAGGTAGATAGATAGATAGATAGATAGATAGATAGATAGATAGATAGATAGATAGATAGATAGGTAGGTAGATACATAAATAGATAGGTAGATAGATAAGTAGGTAGATAGATAGATCGATAGACAAATAGATAGATAGATAGATAGTTACATAAATAGATAGATAGATAGACAGATAGATAGATAGATAAATAAATAGATAGAGGTAGATAGACATATAGAAAGATAGACAAATGGGCAGATAGATAAATTGACAGACAGATAGATAGATAGATAGAGAGAGAGAGAGAGAGACCGATAGATTTATGGATAGATAGATAGATAGATAGACAGACAGACAGATAGATCGATAGATAACTACTTGATGTTAGTGTCATGATAGATAGAGAGAAACGGTAGACATATATACATATATATATATATATATATATATATATATATATATGTTAAAAAATTTTAGAAGGAAGGTACATTGAGAGATACAGAGAGAAACTGATGGAGACAGACAAAGGCAAGCATACAAAACTGACAGAAAAGGTGAAAAAGATAAAAAACCAGTGACATTCGAATACAAGCAAAGAGATAGACATTTAGATTGAAAAATTAGAAAGTTTGAAAATGAAATGAGAAAGTGGGAGGGTGTGTATTTAACATGACATTCAGACAAACAGACTAAAATACGAAATGACAGACAGGTTGATGGACCCTGAGAAGTTAGAAGTTCTCATTCAGTATCCGACTAGGAATAAAACCCACAGACGCGTCTAAAACCTTTACAAAAATCTAGAGTGAAGCATGACTCATCTATCTTCATAAGATTATCATATGGGAGCATGCGCAGCAGGCATCTGAATCTAGCAAAGACATTTGACTCAATATGAATGCTAACAAATGCGTAATTACTCCGAATAAAAATAAAAATTTGATGGAAACGAAACGCCATGTCAAAAGAAAATAATTATAAATATGCAGATGAATTTTTTACTTTTTTTTTCTGATTCTTAGGTATAGCTTATCGTACCTAACGCTTCGTGAAATTTATTCAATAAAAGAGCATTTGGGCAAAGCTGGACCGAGGCACATGTTGCACTTGCCTAGATGAACTCAATATATATTGTTTTTTCATTTCGATGTCACAACGAACGGCAAGATCTGGATAAGCACAATACATCATTTTGTCATTTCGATGTCACAACGAACGGCAATATCTAGGTGAACACATTACATCATTTTGTCATTTCGATGTCACAACGAACGGCAAGATCTAAGTAAACACAATACATCATTTTGTCATTTCGATGTCACAACGAACGGTAAGATCTGGATAAGCACAATACATCATTTCGTCATATCGATGTCACAACGAACGGCAAGATCTAGGTAAACACAATACATCATTTGTCATTTGGATGTCACAACGAACAGTAAGATCTAGGTAAACACAATACATCATTTCGTCATATCGATGTCACAACGAACGGCAAGATCTAGGTAAACACAATACATCATTTGTCATTTGGATGTCACAACGAACGGCAAGATCTAGGTAAACACAATACATCATTTCGTCATATCGATGTCACAACGAACGGCAAGATCTAGGTAAACACAATACATCATTTGTCATTTGGATGTCACAACGAACGGCAAGATCTAGGTAAAAAAATACAACATTTCGTCATATCGATGTCACAACGAACGGCAATATCTAGGTAAACACAATACATCATTTTGTCATTTCGATGTCACAACGAACGGTAAGATCTAGGTAAACACAATACATCATTTCGTCATATCGATGTCACAACGAACGGCAAGATCTAGGTAAACACAATACATCATTTGTCATTTGGATGTCACAACGAACAGTAAGATCTAGGTAAACACAATACATCATTTTGTCATTTCGATGTCACAACGAACGGTAAGATCTGGATAAGCACAATACATCATTTCGTCATATCGATGTCACAACGAACGGCAAGATCTAGGTAAACACAATACATCATTTGTCATTTGGATGTCACAACGAACGGCAAGATCTAGGTAAACACAATACATCATTTGTTATTTAGATGTCACAACGAACAGCAAGATCTAGGTAAACATAATACACCATTTCGTCATATCGATGTCACAACGAACGGCAAGATCTAGGTAAACACAATACATCATTTGTCATTTGGATGTCACAACGAACAGCAAGATCTAGGTAAACACAATACATCATTTCGTCATATCGATGTCACAACGAACGGCAAGATCTAGGTAAACACAATACATCATTTCGTCATATCGATGTCACAACGAACGGCAAGATCTAGGTAAACACAATACATCATTTCGTCATATCGATGTCACAACGAACAGCAAGATCTAGGTAAACACAATACATCATTTGTCATTTGGATGTCACAACGAACAGCAAGATCTAGGTAAACACAATACATCATTTGTCATTTGGATGTCACAACGAACGGCAAGATCTAGGTAAACACAATACATCATTTCGTCATATCGATGTCACAACGAACAGCAAGATCTAGGTAAACACAATACATCATTTCGTCATATCGATGTCACAACGAACAATAAGATCTAGGTAAACACAATACATCATTTCGTCATATCGATGTCACAACGAACAGCAAGATCTAGGTAAACACAATACATCATTTCGTCATATCGATGTCACAACGAACAGCAAGATCTAGGTAAACACAATACATCATTTGTCATTTGGATGTCACAACGAACAGCAAGATCTAGGTAAACACAATACATCATTTGTCATTTGAATGTCACAACGAACGGCAAGATCTAGGTAAACACAATACATCATTTGTCATTTGGATGTCACAACGAACAGCAAGATCTAGGTAAACACAATACATCATTTGTCATTTGGATGTCACAACGAACAGCAAGATCTAGGTAAACACAATACATCATTTCGTCATATCGATGTCACAACGAACAGCAAGATCTAGGTAAACACAATACATCATTTGTCATTATGATGTCACAACGAACAGCAAGATCTAGGTAAACACAATACATCATTTGTCATTTGGATGTCACAACGAACGGCAATATCTAGGTAAACACAATACATCATTTGTCATTTGGATGTCACAACGAACAGCTAGATCTAGGTAAACACAATACATCATTTGTCATTTGGATGTCACAACGAACAGCTAGATCTAGGTAAACACAATACATCATTTGTCATTTGGATGTCACAACGAACAGCAAGATCTAGGTAAACACAATACATCATTTGTCATTTGGATGTCACAACGAACGGCAAGATCTAGGTAAACACAATACATCATTTTGTCATTTCGATGTCACAACGAACAGCAAGATCTAGGTAAACACAATACATCATTTGTCATTTGGATGTCACAACGAACGGCAAGATCTAGGTAAACACAATACATCATTTGTCATTTGGATGTCACAACGAACGGCAAGATCTAGGTAAACACAATACATCATTTGTCATTTGGATGTCACAACGAACGGCAAGATCTAGGTAAACACAATACATCATTTGTCATTTGGATGTCACAACAAACAGCAAGATCTAGGTAAACACAATACATCATTTGTCATTTGGATGTAACAACGAACAGCAAGATCTAGGTAAACACAATACATTATTTGTCATTTGGATGTCACAACGAACAGCAAGATCTAGGTAAACATAATACATCATTTGTCATTTGGATGTCACAACGAACGGCAAGATCTAGGTAAACACAATACATCATTTGTCATTTGGATGTCACAACGAACGGCAAGATCTAGGTAAACACAATACATCATTTGTCATTTGGATGTCACAACGAACAGCAAGATCTAGGTAAACACAATACATCATTTGTCATTTGGATGTCACAACGAACGGCAAGATCTAGGTAAACACAATACATCATTTGTCATTTGGATGTCACAACGAACGGCAAGATCTAGGTAAACACAATACATCATTTGTCATTTGGATGTCACAACGAACGGCAAGATCTAGGTAAACACAATACATTATTTGTCATTTGGATGTCACAACGAACAGCAAGATCTAGGTAAACACAATACATCATTTTGTCATTTCGATGTCACAACGAACGGCAAGATCTAGGTAAGATAAGATAAGATAAGATTTATTGTCCTTCATAGGCACATTGTGGTGGTTTTACATGCAGCACGAGATTGGAGTACATAAACAGAACAAAATCTTACATAGGGTGATTAACGACAGACCTTTAAGTAACATGTATGGTGGAAAAATAAATCTAAGGTAACCTAAAATTAAACATTTTATTATAGAAATGTAACTGCTCTAGGCAAAAAAGCATTTCGGTACCGCTCAAGTCTACATTAACCAGGGGTTTACCAGAGCGTTCAGAGAAACCGACTAGGCTGCTGAGAGGGTGCGTATTATCTTTTAGAATAGAGATGATTTTACTCTGACATTTGCATAAATACAAAACATTAAAGGAAGTGAAAAGATCATTGACTTGACACAGACTGTTACATTTATAAATAATGAGATCGATTTTGTTAGTCAGAAATTTGTTTGAATTACCACCCCAACAGGTCAGAGCAAAGCAAATATCACTCTCAGCTACTGCTTTGTAGAAAGTACAAAGAAGCGTTTTGTCAACATGAAAAGAATTTAGTGTGCGTAAAAAGTATAATCGAGTGTTTAGCTTCTTCAAAAGGGTCATAAAAGGGGGGTTCCAATTTAAAACATTGTCTAAGGTGACTCCAAGGTATTTGTAACTTTCTACACGCTCAATTTCTTCGTTGTTAATTAGAACAGGTATAAGTGAATTTTTATTTCTCCTAAAATCAATAATCATTCCTTTTGGGGTTTTTTTCACCTTTAGGAGTAGAAAATGATCTTCACACCACTTGACAAACCAATGTAAAGTTTCTCTGTAATTGGTTTCATCCTCAAATATCAGACCTTGAATACATGAGTCGTCGGCGAACTTCAATATATGAGTACCGGTAGTAGTGTTGTTGACAGTTGTGCAGTCGTTTGTGTGTGTATTGTAAATAATAAAGGTGACAGCACAGCCCCTTGGGGAGCACCAGTGTTGGTAGTAACTATATTTGAAAAAACAGTGTCTGAACAATTTCCTTTCTTATTGTCATTCAACTTGACATACTGAGGTCTTGCCGTCAAGAAGTTAACCATCTAAGCAGTAAGGTATGGGTTCAAATCAAGCTTATGTAGTTTAGAGATCAAAAGGTGCGGTTGGATGGTGTTAAAAGCTGAGGAGGAATCGACGAATAATATCCTGCAATAGTTTTTAGGCGTATCGAGATGTTTGTATACATTTTGCAGAAATACTAGAATTGCATCTTCAACATTCCTATTTTCTTGGAATGCAAACTGCATAGTATCTTGGAGAACAGAGAAACATTTCTTAATTTCCCTGGCAACCAGCTTTTCTAAACATTTAGTAACAATAGATGTTAGTGCAACAGGTCTGAGGTCGTTTAATTCTTTAACAGCAAATTTCTTCGGCACTGGTTTTAATTTAGATGTTTTCCATACAGGTGGCACTAGATGTTCACGTATAGACCAATTAAACACAAATCAACACAATACATCAGTTTGTCATTTAGATGCCACAACGATCGACAATATCCAGATAAACACAATACATCATTTTGTCATTTCGATGTCACAACGATCGACAATATCCAGATAAACACAATACATCAGTTTGTCATTTAGATGCCACAACGATCGACAATATCCAGATAAACACAATACATCAGTTTGTCATTTACATGCCACAAAGATCGACAATGTCCAGATAAACATAATACATCATTTTGTCATTTTGATGTCACAACGAACGGTAACATTTTGATAAACACAATTCATCATTTTGTCATTTCGATGTCACAACGAACGGCAAAATCTAGATAAATACAATACACCACAATACACCATTTTGTCATTTCGGTGTAGTATAACAAAATGCAAGATCTAGATGGTTAGATCAATGCTTTGTCAAGTTGCACGCGTTGTGATGTTGTCTGGGGAATGTTATCAATTAATCTGACTGTACTTTTAGGCTATTAGAAACAACATTATTTTATAGTTTCTATAGAGGTGTTTGGTAGAATTCATGGCGAAATGTACATTAAATGAAAGTCTGAAGTAACTCTCACTTGAGAATCATTAGACGTAAGAAACTTACATGGAGCACATCTGTTTATGAAAATATGTCGGAGTCATGATGGAGAGTGAGGTCTGTTAATCATGTTTGAATCTAGATGGTATAGATGTGTGGGTCATGATGGACAATGAGATAAGTTAATCACTATGTTTGTATCTAGATGGTAAAGATGTGTGGGTCATGATGAAGAGTGATATAAATTAATCATTATGTTTGTATCTAGATGGTAAAGATGTGTGGGTCATGATGAAGAGTGAGATAAGTTAATCACTATGTTTGTATCTAGATGGTATAGATGTCTGGGTCATGATGGAGAGAAAGGTCATAGAATCATTATGTTTGTATCGAGATGGTATAGAAGTCTGGATCATGATGAAGAGTGAGTATGGTCAGAGAATCATCATGTTTGTATCGAGATGGTATAGTTGTGTGGGTCACAATGGAGACCAAGGTCAGAGAATCATCATGTTTGTATCGAGATGGTATAGTTGTGTGGGTCACCATGGAGACCAAGGTGCAGAGAATCATCATGTTTGTATCTAGACGGTATAGATGTGTGGGTCATGATGGAGAAGTAGATTCCAGAATCAATACGAATAACACGATTAGGCAATTTATGAGAAGGAAGCCAGGTTCAACAACTAGTGCTCAAGAATAAAAATCAACAAGTCAGAGTGAAAAACCTATCATAAATGTGTGTAATCGTTGCAAACCAAATACATAATAAAGCGAAAAAAATATCAAACATTCGTAATCGAGAGCAAGAATTCCCACTAAGCCACGATCATGATCATGACAAGGATTGTCGTGATATTGAAGATAATGATGGCAAGGATATTGTGAAGATGAAGATGACAAGAATAATTATTGTGAAGATTATGATGACAAGAATAATTATTGTGAAGATTATGACCAGGATTGTGAAGAAGGAGATGACAAAGATATTGTGAAGATGATTATGGTGTTGCCAACTATTGTGAAGATGATTGTGGTGTTGCCAACTATTGTGAAGATGATTGTGGTGTTGCCAAGTATTGTGAAGATGATTATGGTGTTGCCAAGTATTGTGAAGATGATTGTGGTGTTGCCAAGTATTGTGAAGATGATTATGGTGTTGTCAAGTATTGTGAAGATGATTATGGTGTTGCCAAGTATTGTGAAGATGATTGTGGTGTTGCCAAGTATTGTGAAGATGATTGTGGTGTTGCCAAGTATTGTGAAGATGATTATGGTGTTGCCAAGTATTGTGAAGATGATTGTGGTGTTGCCAAGTATTGTGAAGATGATTATGGTGTTGTCAAGTATTGTGAAGATGATTATGGTGTTGCCAAGTATTGTGAAGATGATTATGGTGTTGCCAACTATTGTGAAGATGATTATGGTGTTGCCAACTATTGTGAAGATGATTATGGTGTTGCCAAGTATTGTCAAGATGATTGTGGTGTTGCCAAGTATTGTGAAGATGATTATGGTGTTGCCAAGTATTGTGAAGATGACTGTGGTGTTGCCAAGTATTGTGAAGATGATTATGGTGTTGCCAACTATTGTGAAGATGATTATGGTGTTGCCAAGTATTGTGAAGATGATTATGGTGTTGCCAAGTATTGTGAAGATGATTATGGTGTTGCCAAGTATTGTGAAGATGATTATGGTGTTGCCAACTATTGTGAAGATGATTATGGTGTTGCCAAGTATTGTGAAGATGATTATGGTGTTGCCAAGTATTGTGAAGATGATTATGGTGTTGCCAAGTATTGTGAAGATGATTATGGTGTTGCCAAGTATTGTGAAGATGATTGTGGTGTTGCCAAGTATTGTGAAGATGATTATGGTGTTGTCAAGTATTGTGAAGATGATTATGGTGTTGCCAAGTAGTGTGAAGATGATTATGGTGTTGCCAAGTAGTGTGAAGATGATTGTGGTGTTGCCAAGTATTGTGAAGATGACTGTGGTGTTGCTAAGTATTGTGAAGATGACTGTGGTGTTGCCAAGTATTGTGAAGATGATTGTGGTGTTGCCAAGTATTGTGAAGATGATTATGGTGTTGTCAAGTATTGTGAAGATGATTATGGTGTTGCCAAGTATTGTGAAGATGATTGTGGTGTTGCCAAGTATTGTGAAGATGATTATGGTGTTGCCAAGTATTGTGAAGATGATTGTGGTGTTGCCAAGTATTGTGAAGATGATAAAAACAAGGATTGTGAAGAGGATGATGATGAAAGGGATTGTAATGATTTTTTTCGATGAATGATAACAAGGATTGTAATAATATTGAAGATGAAGAATATGATGATAATTATGATAGAGAATGTAATGATATTGAAGATGATGATAATTACGATAATGATTGTAATGTTATTGAAGCTGACGATGATCGTGATGATTGTGGCGATATGGGTTGTAGTGATATTGAAGATCATCAAGATCATGATAAGGATTGTCAATATTGTTTAAGATGATGATAATATTGAAGATGATGTTAACAATGAAAAAAAACGTTAATGATTACGAAATTTACATTTTCATTATTAATTCTAAATCATTAAATAAGATAATGCGGACGACGATGAAATGATGATAAGGAAGAAGAAAAAAAGCGCTAATCCAGTGACATAACTAGAACATAAAGCATCCTGGAAATAAAAACAATAATTCCTCGAAAGAAAAGAACTATGATTATTTAGATTGGTCTGAAGCAAATAACAGTGAAGATAATGATACCAGAAAACAATCACACGACGATAAGAAGATGGGGAATAATGACCAACGTGTAATGATACGTATTCCGTGGTAATTTCAAGTCGTTTTAAATCAAATTACACGCGAGGCTCCTGTTCAATTATCAGTCTTCAATGCCTCGTTATCTCAATTCTCTAGTATTAAGTTGATTTTTCTCTACATCCTTGACATTTCGAGTTTGGCGTTGCCGGTGGAAGAATCAATAGCTTCATGCAGGTCAATTATGTATTTTTAGAAACATAACGGTAGGAAATCACATACCTCCGCTCCCGGTGTCTTTGGTATATGACGTCACATTGAGTTTCAGGTGGAACGAACCAATTTAAAGAAGAGACAAAGACATGCATCTTCTAATCGCAGGTTGTTACTGCAGCAACCTGCGCGGATGGTACTTGTCGGGTGTAGTCAGACCCGGGGAAAGGTCACGCTAAGCAGACGTCAAGAGATGCCGCATCCGTGGCGGTGTTGCTAGCGCTCACGATCAATGCGGAGAGGCTGCGCGAGTTCGATTCCGACAGGGCTTGCACTTTAGCCGTGCGGGTAAACACTGCTTGTGGTGATGTATGATTGTGTTCAAGTCTGGACGCGAGTTAGTGGTCGTATATCTCAAAGATATGGTAATATGAATTTTATTCTTCTTTTGTTTGTGTCCTTTCATCTAAATAGTAGTAGTAGTAGTAGTAGTAGTAGTAGTAGTAGTAGTAGTAGTAGTAGTAGTAGTAGTAGTAGTAGTAGTAGTAGTAGTAGTAGTAGCAGCAGTAGCAGCACATTTGTAATATCAGACTGTTGTTGCTGTTGTGGGAGAAGAATGAAGAATATTTTTTGAGAACAGTAGTGGAAGTGGTGTGTCAGGTGTTGATGATGCTAGCGGTGGTAGAAGTCGTTGGGCCAGACAGTCAGTTTTCTGGTTTGTCTTGTCGGCTCTGCTATTATCAATTTAATTCGGATTTTTTCTCTACTTAAAGATAAAGATGATCGTAAGCTGTGAGTAAATAGCAACGACACCACAAAACAACTAACAGTGGAAGACATTTTAGGGGGGGGGAGTATTTATACTCTTTATCTTGCAAACGTATCTATGTCTTTTTTCTAAAGTTAAGTGCACTGGTAAATTTTCTTCTGACTAGATCTAGACTGTCTGAACCTGTCCTATCCCTTGTCGGCATCGAACTCCCCCCTCCCCTTTTTTTTTCCTCATGCTGCTTCCATGTTATTTATATGCACACATCTCCCCTCTCCATCTCCCTTAAAAATAATGAACCTTGGGGAATTCTAGGTTAGTGATATTTTGCGTTCAAAAATCTCCTAGGGCAATAAATTTTTCATTCGATTAAATTAACCGTTTCGGATTCGGTTATTATCTATACTTGCCTGCGCTGCTTAAGGAATAGGAAAAGGATTCAAATGTAATCGAGGAGACTGAAGATAATTAATATGTTAGTTGTAATCCTAATCGGTAAGCGTGTCGTGATCTCCAGCAGAGGTCAACTGAACAAAAGCCTTGGTGATTGAAGCATCCCGGTTGTCATAAACTTAGGGAAAGAGAAAGGGTGAAAAAAAAGGGGGAGGAAGAGATAAAGAAAGGAAGATGTAGGAGAAAGAGAGAGGAATGAGTGAGTAGGAGACAGGAGGATAAAAGGATAATGAGAGAGAGAAGCAGAGAGAGATAAATTAAAGGTGGGAGAGGGTCAGAGGTAAGGGAAGAGGGAGGTATGAGGCAAGGGATGAAGAGAGAAAGAAAAGGATAGGTAAAGAGAAAGAGACAAAAAGAATGAAGAGAGAGGGAGAGACAGTCAGACAGACTGACAGAAAGAGAGAGAGGGGGGGGAGGAGGGAGGGAGAGAGAGAGAGAGAGAGAGAGAGAGAGAGAGAGAGAGAGAGAGAGAGAGAGAGAGAGAGAGAGAGAGAGAGAGAGAGAGAGAGAGAGAAAGTTGAGGTAGGTGTAGGGAAACCTTAAGAGTACATTTTGCCCGTTTAGTGTTAGATCGTCATGCAATGTTATGATTCATTTTCTCCTGATTGTCAGGTAAATTTCAAACGCTTGCAGCAAAATGATCATGTTATCGAAAAGAGTGGAATTTTACTTACTGTATCTTTGTTTTTGTTTTTTTGTTTTTTTGTTTTTTTTTTGTTTTTTTTTTTTGGGGGGGGGTTACTTTCCTTCTGAAAACCAGAGCTTAAAAAAGATCATGACAAGGTCGGAGCAACTCCGCCGTTCAGTTTAGCGTTACTTTAAACATTCCCACATTTCCCCTACAGGCTTCACTTTATTGTCTTCCTCGTCGACATATTGTAGGGGAAACGCGTCCACTAAGCTTTCATGCCATGTTCTATGGATTATTTAAATATGCTTCGGAGACACAATAGGGGAAATCGACTAATTCTGTATTTCCCAAATCTATTTTAAGATCTCTTTATATGTGAAGACTTGCGGTTCCTTCATAGCTGCGCATTTATTTAAACCTACATGATA
>JAWDGP010006071.1:162500-165000 GCA_033675545.1 Elysia crispata
AACTGCGCATTTTTTCTCTTTATCTTTGTATTTTTGCAACTTTTAATTGCCTGCAGTGCCAATATTTTAAAAATTGGTATCAAAACTAAATTTGTCCGCGACAAAAACTGTTAATTGTACCCGTTTCCAATTATAAACTCAAAATTTTCAAAAATGGATATGTCACATTTTGTCACGAAACTCTTCATATATTTATATATATATATATATATATATATATATATATATATATATATATATATATATATATATATATAATGTTGCGAAAGATTTAAATCACTTTTTATCCTACACACCTCATAAAAGTCATCTAATTAAAGCGTGTGACATAGCTGTGTGTAGAAAAGTCATCGCGGCTTTGAGGTAAAGTGTATTGCTACTTTAGTTTCAATTACGCAAAAGATAATTATTAAAAATTTTAATTATACTTTAACGAATTTCTGTTCTAATTTTATCAGAAAAAAAAAGAGTTGGCGTAAAGCCATGTTTCACTTATTAATTTGTGAAAACGTGAACACCTGTGAATGCGGTTTGTCAAGAACAAGCTCTTAATTTAGTTTTGTCAAGGTTTTTGATGTTTTTGTTGTTGCTTGTCTCTCGTTTCCTCATCTTCTATAGATTGAATACTCTCTCTCTCTTTCTCTCTCTTTCTTTCTCTCTCTCTCTCTCTCTCTCTCTCTCTCTCTTTCTCTCTCTCTCTCTCATTCTTTCTCTCTCCGATCAGTTTGAGTTTCTAGCACAGTTAGGGATGTGATGGAAAATCTATCTGTGTGTATAACGTGTGCTTTATTATATCTGAATGCAACAAAGGCTTACAATATCCATACCAGAATGCTTGGACTTGGTCATAATTATTACTATTAGATTTTCCAGACTAAAGAAAAATGTAAAGGACCAAATCCCTATATAACTACGCTATAAAATCGAATGCAAGCTTCTCTTAGAAAAAATCTTACAACGTGAAAAGTTTTCGCTACATTCGGAATGGAAAGGCCTAAATTGATGATTTTACGGCGCTTTAATCCCAGAAGATAATTACAATAGGATGGGCAGTGAGATCAATCAGACACGTGGCTTCTTATAGGATGTGGGCAGTGAGATCAATCAGTCACGTGACTCGCAATAGGATGGGCAGTGAGATCAATCAGTCACGTGACTCGCAATAGGATGGGCAGTGAGATCAATCAGTCACGTGACTCGCAATAGGATGGGCAGTGAGATCAATCAGTCACGTGACTCGCAATAGGATGGGCAGTGAGATCAATCAAACACGTGATTCGCAATAGGATGGGCAGTGATATCAATCAGTCACGTGACTCGCAATAGGATGGGCAGTGAAATCAATCAGGCACGTGATTTCCAATAGGATGGGCAGTGAGATCAATCAGTCACGTGATTCGCAATAGGATGGGCAGTGAGATCAATCAGGCACGTGATTTCCAATAGGATGGGCAGTGAAATCAATCAGGCACGTGACTCTCAATAGGATGGGCAGTGATATCACACAGACACGTGACTCTCAATAGGATGGGCAGTGAAATCAATCAGACACGTGACTTCCAGTAGGATGGGCAGTGAGATCACACAGACACGTGACTCTCAATAGGATGGGCAGTGAGATCAATCAGGCACGTGACTCGCAATAGGATGGGCAGTGAGATCAATCAGGCACGTGACTTCCAATAGGATGGGCAGTGAGATCAATCAGACACGTGACTCTCAATAGGATGGGCAGTGAGATCAATCAGGCTCGTGACTCCCAATAGGATGGGCAGTGAGATCAATCAGACACGTGACTTCCAATAGGATGGGCAGTGAGATCAATCAGGCTCGTGACTCCCAATAGGATGGGCAGTGAGATCAATCAGACACGTGACTTCCAATAAGATGGGCAGTGATATCACACAGACACGTGACTCTCAATAGGATGGGCAGTGAGATCAATCAGGCACGTGACTTCCAGTAGGATGGGCAGTGAGATCAAACAGGCACGTGACTCCCAGCAGAATGGGCTGTGAGATCAAGCAGACACGTGACTCATAGCAGCAGCAACAGTCTCATTGGACTGGCCTCCCGAGTGGCCAGGAAGTTGACCAGATGTTTGTTAGCTCAGATTAACATTCAACTCTTTCTCTAGATTTGGCGGTTTGTAGGCGTGTTGCAGCATTGCCAATCATTATAGACTTGTATTTTCCCATCCAAGCGATCCTCGAGTCTGATTAGTGGAGAGACGTGGCAGCGTAAAGCGAAATTTCTTTTTGTAAGGATTGGGTGGTGGAGTGGTTGTCAAGTCTGTTCCTGACTCAGTCGTTTGATGGTTTTGAAGATCTTCTTTCAATCTTTCTGTTTCAATATCAACTACTAAAACCTGTAGATTTCGATGGGTTGTTTGTTGTTTTTTTTTAAGATCTTTCAATCTTTCTGTTTCAGTATCAACTAATAAAATCTATAGATTTCAATGCGTTGTTTTTTTGTTTTTTGTTGTTTTTTTTTTGTTTTT
>JAWDGP010006071.1:170000-200000 GCA_033675545.1 Elysia crispata
CTCTAGACATCTTCTACTGTCAGGCGATAGATGTGTTTCTAGCTCCTCTAGACATCTTCTACTGTCAGGCGATAGATGTGTTTCTAGCTCCTCTAGACATCTTCTACTGTCAGCCGATAGATGTGTTTCTAGCTCCTCTAGACATCTTCTACTGTCAGCCGATAGATGTGTTTCTAGCTCCTCTACACATCTTCTACTGTCAGCCGATAGATGTGTTTCTAGCTCCTCTACACATCTTCTACTGTCAGGCGATAGATGTGTTTCTAGCTCCTCTAGACATCTTCTACTGTCAGGCGATAGATGTGTTTCTAGCTCCTCTAGACATCTTCTACTGTCAGCCGATAGATGTGTTTCTAGCTCCTCTAGACATCTTCTACTGTCAGGCGATAGATGTGTTTCTAGCTCCTCTACACATCTTCTACTGTCAGGCGATAGATGTGTTTCTAGCTCCTCTAGACATCTTCTACTGTCAGCCGATAGATGTGTTTCTAGCTCCTCTACACATCTTCTACTGTCAGGCGATAGATGTGTTTCTAGCTCCTCTAGACATCTTCTACTGTCAGCCGATAGATGTGTTTCTAGCTCCTCTACACATCTTCTACTGTCAGCCGATAGATGTGTTCCTAGCTCCTCTACACATCTTTTACTGTCAGCCGATAGATGTGTTCCTAGCTCCTCTACACATCTTTTACTTATAGACTATAGATGTGTTGCTCTCAGAAATCTTCTACCAACATTCGATAGATATGTTCCTCTACCCATCTCTTAATGTCAGGTTATAGATTTTTTTCTTAACATATCATCTTCTGGTAGGCGATAAATGTGTTCCTTTACTTATTTTCTACTGACAGGCGATAGATGTGTTCTTCTACAAATCTTCTAATGATAGACAATATATGTGTTCCTCTATACTTCTTCTGACAGGCGATAGAAGTGATCCTCTATCATCTTCTACCAACAGGCGATAAATGTGTTCCTCTGCAAATCTCCTACTGACAGACAATAAATGTGTTCCCCTATACTTCTTCTGACCAGGGACACATTTAGCTCCCTTCTAAACGTATTTCATTTTAAGATTTGCGTTCCACTTCCAGCGTGGCAAATTTACATGCCTTCTTATCTCTCTCGACATTATTCGAAAAAAAATAATTATCTAAGATTCTATCGTGACTTGTTTTTAGTACGTCTGCTATTTTTTACCATCATTCAAAAACTTAAGCTTGAATTTTGGAACAAACTTCGTTTTTTAGGTTGTTTTTTTTTTATTTTAGAACAAAGTCCATTTGATAGGCCAAGCGGTCAATGTGCGCATGAACCTTAAAGTAGATAAGGGCGTGAGTCAAAAGTAGAGGAGAGTCTAAAGATAAATAGAGAAAAAGATAGATAGGAAGACCTCAAAAGAGAAGATATTGACAAAATAGGGGGGTAAAGTCTTATGAAATATTATACAATGAACAAATGAAAAGAAGGGAGAAATATAGAAACTAAAAATTTCTTTCAAAATTAAAGCAAAACTTATTTAAGCGGGTCCAGTTCTGTCATAGTTTGAGAAAGTATTAGACTGGGCAGAGGCAACAATAGAAATAGCAGTTCGAGTAGAAGTAGTCTTCATAAGCGGCAGCAGCAGCAGTAGTAGTAATAGTAGTAGTAGTAGTAGTAGTAGTAGTAGTAGTAGTAGTAGTAGTAGTAGTAGTAGTAGTAGTAGTAGTAGTAGTAGTAGTAGTAGTAGTAGTTCTTTTTTATCCCCTCTTTTTTATCCTCTCTCTCTCTCTCTCTCTCTCTCTCTCTCTCTCTCTCTCTCTCTCTCTCTCTCTCTCTCTCTCTCTCTCTCTCTCTCTCTCTCTCTCTCTCTCTCTTTCTCTTTTCTTCTCTTTTGTTTCTTTCTTTGTTTGTATAAATGTATCTAATATCTATCTTTAATTTAATTTACCGAGTTGGGATTATTACTGTTACCTTTTATCTTATCTTATCTTATCTTATCTTTTTTATCTATCCACCTACTTTCCTCTTTCCATCTATAAATCAATCCATTTACCACGCCTTTCGCCTTTCTTTCTTAATATCGTTCTTTCTGTCTCTCGTATTCCCTCTTTCACTTCTGTCTTTTCATCTCTTTCTCTTTCTCCCTTGCTCTCTCTCTCTCTCTCTATCCGCCTCTTACGATCCGAATTACATGTATATCGATAGTGAAGCATTTAAGATTTTACATACAAATAAAACTAGCATCGCTCCCGGTAAATATTTATCTAGTAAGCTCCATGCTGCCGCACAAACTACCATCACCGATCGATGGCTACCAATATGCACATGTAATTGGTGATAGTTACGCACCAACAAACTCCGAGAGAAATTACCCGGACAAAACCGCACCGGGAAGTCGACAATTCGACTTAGCGACTTGCCGGTTCCGCCTCGACTTCATTTCCGCTAGGTCGACTTGGAGACGTCGGTGTGGCGGTGCTATTGTTCGGTGCTAACAGAGACCTTTTGTTTAAGACTTAGGTGACGGAGAAACTTACGATGTCTTTCGAAGTGGACCGAAGTTGACCGAAACCGACCGAAGTCGACCCAAGCCGACATTGTTCGAGTCACCTGCACATTTCGTGCCGCGCAGGGCATATGGCTATGGTGTGCAGAGAGAACTGACTTAGGCGACACAGTTTTGACGAAAGTCGAACTGAGAGTCGACTTCATCGACTTTCGGTGCCGCACCGAAGTTGAAAGTCAGTGTGAAAAATAGGTCAAACCGCCCGGCAGGACGTACCAGAGATCAAAGCGCATGCGCCAGTAATCGTCACTCACCTAGGAACATTTACAGTGAAACAAATCTACAGTGTGTCAAACTTATCTTGCACAGGCGCAGTGGGGAAATTACTAAAATATTGATTTGATAATGGTCTTTGTAGTATGCATTGCAAGTATCTCTCATTTCTAAATGTCAGACACGTATTTACACGTGGGGAATTATACATACTGGTTAATTTTGTACAAACATTGAAATTATCCTCTGGGTTTAAATGAGGCAAGGCTTGATGTAGTGAGAGAAGGAGGAACAAGAAGGGCTAACAGATAGAGAGACTGACAGACAGGATGCACGTAAGCTCAGACCGATGCGAGGAAAGAAAAGAAGAAAGGGGGATAAAGAGAGAGAGAGAGAGAGAGAGAGAGAGAGAGAGAGAGGGAGAGAGAGTGAGAGAGAGAGGGAGAGAGAGAGAGAGAGAGAGAGAGAGAGAGAGAGAGAGAGAGAGAGGAAGGGAGAGAGAGAGAGAGAGAGAGAGAGAGAGAGAGAGAGAGAGAGAGAGAGAGAGAGAGAGAGAGAGAGAGAGGAAGGGAGAGAGAGAGAGAGAGAGAGAGAGAGAGAGAGAGAGAGGAAGGGAGAGAGAGAGAGAGAGGAAGAGAGAGAGAGAGACCGCGCAGATAAAATGAAATTAGCCAGAGATGAAGAAATGGATTGAGAAAACGGCAAGAGGAAGTGAGATATTCTCAGAACGGGAGAAATTGAGAGATAAACAGAGAAAACGAGAGAGTGAGATATTCTCAGAACGGGAGAAATTGAGAGATAAACAGAGAAAACGAGAGAAACAAATGAAGAGTAATAAAGAGTTTTGAGAGGTGGGAGAAAAAAAGCTAACGTATGAGAGAATACATCAGAGAAATATGAAAACAGAAACATGTAGATGAATCGCAAAGAAAAGGGTACCTAGTATAAAATTATATTTCGAGGCAGATTGAAATATAGAATATATAGAAGAGGAAAAAAAAACCGGAAAGTAAGATACACTGATAGACATCATTGTAGTAAGTTGCAGATAGATTGGAAGGCAGATAAATAGATAACCAAATAGATAGATAGATAAATAGATAGATAGATAGATAGATAGATAAATAAGTAAGTAAATAAGTAGATGTTGAGGTAGATAGATAGAAATATCGACACATAGATAGCAGGCTGATAGATATTTAGATAGATAGATAGATAGATAGATAGATAGATAGATAGATAGATAGATAGATAGATAGATAGATAGATAGATAGATAGATAGATAGATAGATAGATAGATAGATAGATATTTAGATAGATAGATAGGTAGATAGATAGATAGATAGATAGATAGATAGATAGATAGATAGATAGATAGATAGATAGATAGATAGATAGATAGATAGATAGATAGATAGATATTTAGATAGATAGATAGATAGATAGATAGATAGCATTTCAATAGTGAGTTAGATAGTTAGGTCGATAGGTAGGTAAGTAGAAGGCAAGTAGATTTATAAAGATAGACACTAAGAAGTATGTAGGTAGAAATATAAATAGGTAGGTAGGTAGGTAGGTAGTTACATAGATGATATCTTCAAATGTAACTGTTACGGCATTGTTAAGTACCTTTTGCTTCGAGTATTTTTTTGCGATAAAAAGTGTGGCAACTTCACATTATTTTATCTTTGACTGAAAATCAATGGCATTTCTGGAGGGAATTTCTGGTCTTGATCTTTTGTCAGAGACAACTGATTCCAAGATTTGAAGTTGTTGACAGTTTGGAGTTTCTCGGCACTGACTTTGATGTCTGCGTTGATGCCACCTGGTGCTGTTGGCCATCAACTTGGTTTTCTCGTCACTGACTTTGATGTCTGCGTTGATGCCACCTGGTGCTGTTGGCCATCAACTTGGTTTTCTCGTCACTGACTTTGATGTCTGCGTTGTGCCACCTGGTAATGTTGGCCATCAACTTGGTTTTCTCGGCACTGACTTTGGTGTCTGCGTTGATGCCACCTGGTGCTGTTGGCCATCAACTTGGTTTTCTCGTCACTGACTTTGATGTCTGCGTTGATGCCACCTGGTGCTGTTGGCCATCAACTTGGTTTTCTCGTCACTGACTTTGATGTCTGCGTTGATGCCACTTGGTGTTGTTGGCCATCAACCTGGTTTTCTCGTCACTGAATTTGATGTCTGCGTTGATGCCACCTGGTGTTGTTGGCCATCAACTTGGTTTTCTCGTCACTGACTTTGATGTCTGCGTTGTGCCACCTGGTAATGTTGGCCATCAACTTGGTTTTCTCGCCACTGACTTTGATGTCTGCGTTGATGCCACCTGGTGCTGTTGGCCATCAACTTGGTTTTCTCGTCACTGACTTTGATGTCTGCGTTGATGCCACCTGGTGTTGTTGGCCATCAACTTGGTTTTCTCGTCACTGACTTTGATGTCCGCGTTGATGCCACCTGGTGCTGTTGGCCATCAACTTGGTTTTCTCGCCACTGACTTTGATGTCTGCGTTGATGCCACCTGGTGCTGTTCGCCATCAACTTGGTTTTCTCGTCACTGACTTTGATGTCTGCGTTGATGCCACCTGGTGTTGTTGGCCATCAACTTGGTTTTCTCGTCACTGACTTTGATGTCTGCGTTGATGCCACCTGGTGTTGTTGGCCATCAACTTGGTTTTCTCGCCACTGACTTTGATGTCTGCGTTGATGCCACCTGGTGTTGTTGGCCATCAACTTGGTTTTCTCGGCACTGATCTCCATACGTTAAGCTGCCGGGGTTGTGTCCAGCCGTTACAGGGTCTAAAAAGAAACAGGCGAACAACTTAATAACTACGGAACAAACGCACGCGTTCTTTTTCGGTCCTCTTCAATTACCAAGTTGTCCTCCAATTGTCGATTTTTTTGCTTCTAAAGCTGGATCCAGTCGTTACACTAAATTGGCGAGGACCTGCTCTTCTCCTGCTAGTCCATTAATGTCATCGGCAGAACTTAAGTTAGTGATTGTCCTGTCCCTGTTACTGACTGTTGTCAATGTGGTCTTGCAGTGTTTCAGTCATAATTCTTTCTGTAACGCATTGTACTATAAGTTGATCTATTCATTTCCTCACCTTTTTTTTTTTTGGGGGGGGGCGTAACTTTTGGCTAGCGGATCGGCTAGATCTATGTACACTATCTTATTTAGTTGCATAATGTTTGTATTTCAAGCCTAAGAACTTAGTTTTGTTTATTGAACACAGCCCGCACTTGTATGGCCAAGATTCTTCTGGAATCTCCGATCTAGTTCTAGCATTGTAATGATCTCGTCACATATGTTTACCTTTGTTTTGATTGGCTGCTAATATTGCTTATGACTTGTACCAAGAATATTCTCTTACGGTTTATGTTATTCCTTTTCTGGATGATTCGACGACATTTTTTATAAAGAAGAGTCGAAATTATGTTTAGTCAGTCAACATCAAGTCTCCAGTGAGTGATTATTGAGTCAACCTACAGTGATTGTAGAGTCACGCTCTTATGTTGTATTATACAGTTTGACACCTTTACTTGCCGAGACTTCGGACTCATTTTCTACGGACGAGTCGTGTGATTGGCTGTATGTATTTTCATACCCCTAGACAAATAGAGCCTAACAGATTACCCCCATCACAAATCTGTTACACTTTCTAAGATGATATTTAAAGTGTACAGGATTAAAACTCTCATGACGTATCGCATGGTATTGAACATTCTTCTTGAAAGAAATGTGATTTTAGAAGAAGTATTTTCACCTCGACCATTTGAGGTCAATAGTAGATGACAGAACATGGTGGATGAAGACTATCAGCAAAACATCCGAGAGGCAGCGGAGGCGTCCAAGTCGGAGCACTGGAATGTGTCGGCGATATATATAGATAGATTTTCACAGATCCTCAGTCGTATTTTTTTACCAAGTCAATTTGGGGCATTCTTACAAGACTTGAACAATATCTGACGCAATTTTTATTCTCCAATTTTTTTCTACTTGTTCAGAGCTTATTCATTACTTTTTATTATTGACAAAACATCACAATAATTTTTGTTCGATTACATTTTTTCGTCACGATTATTTTACATTGTTTTGTTTTGCTCGATCCTACATATCCCTTAATTCTAATTATTGACAACCCTCACAATATTTTTTGTTCGAATACATTTTATACCTCACGATTCTTTTACATTGTTCTGTGTTGTTTGATTCTACAATCCATAATTTTCAATTAGCAAAATGGTTTTTGTTATCTTCATTAACAGCTCTCGTTAAAAAATAATTGTAAAAAAAAAAAACCCAGTTGGTATATAATGTTTATTGCAAAATGTCTATCAGGGCTTTATTTTTAAAAGCAACGAGTTTCGCAATATGCACTATGGATACAGGGCAGAAAAATATATTTAATCACGTCAAAGCGTGTTCATCAACAGCTTTACCTTGATGTAAAAATGAAAATCGTTTTAGTTCTTGAGTTTTTAGTCGTTTTTTTTTTGCCCTCGAACAAGAAGTTAGTTCGAGATGCAGTTTCCATAGAAACGGGCTGTGTTAATTCGAAACCATATGAAGATTTTTATGATTTCTGGAATCAAAGTGCGGAGACATTTCACTTATGTAAGAAACAATACTAGTATAATTTGCTCTCCGGCAGTTTTAATAGTTATCATTTCTTTCTACCAGTTTTATCTCCCTTCGAGAGAGGATCAAGTAACAATTAACAGACTTGCGCGAAGGGTAGATAACCCAAAGTTGTCTCCCTTCCTCCTAAGATTTTGAAGCAAGTTGTTTTATCAGAGAAAATTAAATTAATATTTGACCCCAGATAACCGCATATTTCTTGCTGAACAACATTTTTTTGTTATTTTAATAACAAGTAATTGCAATGAAAATATTGTTCAAAAAAAAAAAAAATAGCGTCTTGTGAAATTGTAATCGACCTCACAGCGAGCAATCTTTTGGCAAGGTACAGGTTTAGAGTTCGCGCTATAAGAGAGAAATTTTCAACAAGTTTCTTTATTGCGTCAGATCAAGACTATTGACAGAGATGTTGAGCTGAAGGTGTAAGATAGGGAAAAAAAATCATCTGATGATGTTGGAGGGAAAGATATAACATCTCTCTTGAACTTCCTTGTGTATTTCTGTACGGGTTAGAGACCATTCTGTTTTCAAACAAAGTAATTATTTCGTTCATCTGGCTGCAAAACTGTATTTGGCACGAACATCTGTTATGAGACGACAAATTAGGTCATTTCTGCTAATCAGCAGATCTATTTATAGATCCCTCTAAACGTTTATAAGAAGGCGACTGGGGTAAAACTGTTTGACTTATTCGGATAAACCAGTTTCGCAAAAACTCTTTGAGATAAAAGTAAATCCATTGACGTTTTAGATTAGACTAATGGAGGTAGAGTGTTAAATCAAGACTCCTTTCCAGAAGAAATTGCATTTTTTTGTTCACAATTCAATTCTTTTCATGTTAATTAAACAACAATTAGTGGCTGTCTTACTAAATCTGTTTGAAACAAAAAATTAGTACAGTATTGGTTTGTGATCTTCTTAATCAGCAAATGTAATACATTGAGAGGCAAAACAATGGTTTCCGGTTGTCTTAATCAGAAAATGTGATATAGAGAGAGGCGAAACAATGGTTTCCGGTTGTCTTAATCAGCACATGTGATATAGAGAGAGGCAAAACAATGGTTTCCGGTTGTCTTAATCAGCACATGTGATACAGTGAGAGGCAAAACAATGGTTTCCGGTTGTCTTAATCAGCACATGTGATACAGTGAGAGGCAAAACAATGGCTTCCGGCTGTCCTAATCAGCACATGTGATATAGAGAGAGGCAAAACAATGGTTTCCGGCTATCTTAATCAGCACATGTGATACAGTGAGAGGCAAAACAATGGCTTCCGGCTGTCTTAATCAGCACATGTGATATAGAGAGAGGCAAAACAATGGTTTCCGGTTGTCTTAATCAGCACATGTGATACAGTGAGAGGCAAAACAATGGCTTCCGGTTGTCTTAATCAGCACATGTGATACAGTGAGAGGCAAAACAATGGCTTCCGGCTGTCTTAATCAGCACATGTGATATAGAGAGAGGCAAAACAATGGTTTCCGGTTGTCTTAATCAGCACATGTGATATAGAGAGAGGCAAAACAATGGTTTCCGGTTGTCTTAATCAGCACATGTGATACAGTGAGAGGCAAAACAATGGTTTCCGGTTGTCTTAATCAGAACATGTGATACAGTGAGAGGCAAAACAATGGTTTCCGGCTATCTTAATCAGCACATGTGATATAGAGAGAGGCAAAACAATGGTTTCCGGTTGTCTTAATCAGAACATGTGATATAGAGAGAGGCAAAACAATGATTTCCGGTTGTCTTAATCAGAACATGTGATATATAGAGAGGCAAAACAATGGTTTCCGTTTGTCTTAATCAGAACATGTGATATAGTGAGAGGCGAAACAATGGTTGTCTTAATCAGCCCATGTGAAAAAGAGTAATGACTTTCCTGATAAACACGTATGACAAAAAGATTAAACAAGGAATTTTTGCGCTTAATTGTAACGAAACATAATAATGGTAGAAGAATGTGATCTCCAAGCATTGAAAAACAGGAGGCGTTTGTGTGTGTGAGAGACAGTCGGAGACAGACAGGCAGAGACACAGAGAGAGAGAGGGAGAGAGAGAGAGAGAGAGAGAGAGAGAGAGAGAGAGAGAGAAGAAAATATACGGCTCTCAATTAGTTTATTTTAAATCCAGGAAATCAGCTGTCGACATCCTCTTTCTATAGTGAAATATTTGGATCTTGCTGTGACCCTGTTGAACTGAAATTAATTAGGTGAAGGAACTTTTTAAAAAATTACTGGAAAGTGGGAGATAATGCACAAATTTTCAGAAGGTCTTTATCAATTTTATCGATCTCTAATCGATTGTTCTATAAATCAACCTGTGCTTCTATAAATATATTGTATTTATCTCCTCGCTCTACAACACGATGTACTACTTTGTGTTGAAATCCCTAAAAAAAGCCTCTTTGCGTTGGTAATCTTGATAGCGGAGTCCTCGTCTATTTCCTACAGATAAGTAATCAGTCACATATTGACCTCCTCGTGCTTCATACATGTTGCTTGCGACATTTTTTTTTTTTTAATCTTCCACGCAGACATGCCACGTGTTTTTAATCTTTCTCGTGATCTGCTGAGGCTGCTGGCGCGTGATGGCATGAGACACTTATGGCTCTTCAATAGAAAGCGGGAGTTCGCGAAATAGCTGGGGTTTTTTAAACACTTTATCATTATTAAAGAGAGAGAGAGAGAGAGAGAGAGAGAGAGAGAGAGAGAGAGAGAGAGAGAGAGAGAAACTATAGGGTTAAGTTGTGGGCCGCAATATTTAGAACCAGAACTAAAACTAAAAGTTGAGGTCACAAGGATTACCTGAACCATAGAACTGGTTTCGGTTTTAAGGAATCTATATTGCTTTAGAATAAATCTTTGTCTCTATTTCATTGTGTTCTTTCTCTATCTCTCTGATCTCTCCTCTTTCTTTCTTTTCCTCTCAATCTCTCCCATTGTTTTTTATTATTTTTGTTGTTTTTTTTTAGTGAATTTCCTGTGAGAAAATGTTCTAGATTTTGAAAAGATATATCAACAAGAAAAATGTTTTAATTTTGTTGCAATAGGAGAACTAGATTCAATAATTTAGTTTTGTGGATCAAATATATCCTAGCGGGAAAAGCACATTAATATTGTCGTAATAAAAGTTAAAACTCTGCGGTAGATTTTAATTTTGTCAACATAACAATTGAACACTTGTGTTATCTCCTATAAAAACATTTAACATACATAGATGCTTTTGGGGTATTATCAGTGGTACTTGGGATATTAGATGTTGGAATGGCAGTATAAAAAAAGAGAAAACCAAGATATCAACTACATCTAAGCTAGAGAATATAAAAGCCAGAATAAAATGGAGCACGAAAGATTTTATGCAGTCTAAAAAGAAATTATGGTATGAACGTAAGAAAGTGATTTACATTAGAGAATGCTTGAGCCATGGAATCAACTCAAGATCGGTAAGACGAGATGAAACAGAAACCATAATTATGTGTTTAATTTGTATCGATGCACACCAGTTCGTGACAAGGTAATCGCCCACTTACGTGAAGAACAATTAAGTCGAAATCGATCTCGGAATTTGATACGCCACAGGGAAGAATGTAGTTGCAGAATCGATACCTATGGATGAACAGGACAGCTTTCTGCATTCACGACGTGACATCTGAGAGCGGCTAGAGTAGCAGCTACAAATGGCACCTTAACGGCGCGCACTGGACTCGTACTGTGAGAAGACTCTCTTGTCTTGAGCTAATGACCGTCGCGGGGGACAAGAAATGTGTCTTGGAGTGTGGGATCCGAACCACACAATTATTATTCGCGTAATGTCCCCAGGTTTAGTTTGCCATAAATGTCAAGTGCCGGCTTTCTTTATGATAAATGGATGGGACATTGGACTCTGATAATGAGGTCTGAGGTGCTGTCCTTCGGTTATTTCTTCTTATCATATCCACAAAAACAAAAACCTTTGTTTGTTTGCTTTTTGTTTCTTTATGGGGGGGGAGGGGGTTTCTTGTTGTTGTTATTGTTGCTGCTGTTGTTGCTGCTGTTTTTGTTGTTGTTATTGTTGCTGCTGTTGTTGTTGTTGTTATTGTTGCTGCTGTTGTTGTTGTTGTTATTGTTGCTGCTGTTGTTCTTGTTGTTATTGTTGTTGTTATTGTTGCTGCTGTTCTTGCTGCTGTTGTTGTTGTTGTTATTGTTGCTGCTGTTGTTGTTGTTGTTATTGTTGTTGTTATTGTTGCTGCTGTTTTTGTTGTTGTTATTGTTGCTGCTGCTGTTGTTGTTGTTATTGTTGCTGCTGTTGTTGTTGTTGTTATTGTTGCTGCTGTTGTTGTTGTTATTGTTGCTGCTGTTGTTGTTGTTGTTATTGTTGCTGCTGTTGTTGTTGTTGTTATTGTTGTTGTTATTGTTGCTGCTGCTGTTGTTGTTATTGTTGCTGCTGTTGTTGTTGTTGTTTTTGTTGTTGTTATTGTTGCTGCTGTTTTTGTTGTTGTTATTGTTGCTGCTGTTGTTGTTGTTATTGTTGCTGCTGTTGTTGTTGTTGTTGTTTTTGTTGTTGTTATTGTTGCTGCTGTTGTTGTTGTTGTTGTTATTAATGATGATTCTTTTCCTAGATTCCTTTTAGGCGGTTATCCTTTTAGGGCTGCAAAGCAGGGGAATGCAACTGTTTATTTTCAAGTCTTAAAATATTTGATTAATTTTTAAACTGCATCGGTACGAAAATTAATAGTGTAGGTAGATATATTCCTTGTCATTCTAAGTCTTTCCTTGATTAAATTTGAAAGAACGAAGCGGTAATAAAAATGTACAATTTACAACGAACCGAGATTCTTATTTCCTATACAAACAGTCCTTTCTATCCACCCACCGGACGTGACGAAATAGACATTCATCATGAAAGAAAGGGACGTCCTATCATTGGCTTTCCGCATGAATACTCAGCAATCAACATCAACAAAACACCTCGATATTTTTTTCTCTGTCGTAGAGAAATTAACACCATGTGTAAGTGTTGTAGAGATCAATGCATATTTTTAAAAATATATACTTGGTTAGAAGCAAAATTTAGAAATCAAACCAAGATCGAAATCCAGATCTAAGTCCACAGAGAGATTTCAAGAAGAGCCTGCATACTGACGGCATCACTACCTTCGTGACCGAAAATTCCAATACCACCTCAAGTGTAATATTTATAGAGGGTCGTTATAAAGGTCTTCATAATCCCTCTTTACTCAGTTTTTTTTTTTGTGTGTGTTTTTCTATTGTTTTGTTTTGTTTAGTTTTTTTGTGAACGGTACTTTTTTCAAATAGACAATACTCATAAATTGGTTACGCCCTACATCGGTGCCTTGCCCTAACTTGGTTTGATTCCCCGTTTAATAAAATGGAGAGACTGCGGATTCAATGTAAATTTTCTCCGTGGGGCGGAAGGGCGGATAACTGAAGCAAAACTGATGTATGCGAGGTACGCTCGTACCCTACCAAGTAAACTTGAACAGCCTTTTTGTATTTAAAAAATTAAAAAAAGCAACGTTTACCCGATGCTTAGGGTTCCCATTGTGCAAGTACGTAAAGCTTGAAACAGTTTAAATTTGATTTCGAAGTCGAGTAAATCTTCTGTAATCGAATCTAGAGCCTGAGGCTTTTAATATGAAATATTGACTACATCTTTTGTAATCGAATCCACAGCTTAAGACTTGAAATATAAAATATTTACTACATCTTTTGTAATCGAATCCACAGCTTAAGACTTGAAATATAAAATATTTAGTACATCTTTTGTAATCGAATCCACAGCTTAAGACTTGAAATATAAAATATTGACTACATCTTTTGTAATCGAATCCACAGCTTAAGACTTGAAATATAAAATATTGACTACATCTTTTGTAATCGAATCCACAGCTTAAGACTTGAAATATAAAATATTGACTACATCTTTTGTAGTCGAATCCACAACTTAAGACTTGAAATATAAAATATTCACTACATCTTTTATAGTCGAATCCACAACTTAAGACTTGAAATATAAAATATTCACTACATCTTTTGTAGTCGAATCCAAAGCTTAAGACTTGAAATATAAAATATTCACTGCGATAAGGGCTTACTGGCCATTCATCGAGCTATCTAAGAGTTTTCAGAATTTTATGACCAGAGTGTAATCCTAAGCGGCTGACATGTCCTGACACAAACTAAGATCACTTTGTCCAGAAAATAGACAGAAAGTTAACATGTCTGTCATTGGCCCAGTTCTCTGTTACGTCATATCGTAAAAAATTTTCAATATTTTCTGTAATTCGCAATTTATTTATTTTTTTTACCCTATTCTATTGGCGATTTCCTTTTCAAACTTGTTTTTTATTTAACTCCGCCTTTTTGCCAGTCGGCCGTTATAAATCAAAACATGCCTCATATGTCGCAATGCTTTGTAAGAATCTAAGGTCAGGGCAAGATCTGGATCTAAGTGTTTTCACGATAACATGACGCAAACATGCTTCAGAATTCAGCGTTGATTTCAATGTGAAATCGCTCTCAACGTCAGAGGGGCGCTGCCCGCCGGTTTTTGTGATGCAAATTTACCGGTTCTTAATTTCGATTATTAGATCTAGTTTTGCTTTGTTAAGAGTTTGGTGAATGGCCTTAGTTGAGCTTGTTTCAAAAATAAACTATTCGTGTTCTAGGCTTTCAATATGGCGATGAGAAAGTTAAATACGTCAAATATGATAGATTCTGGTTTGTTTGTTTTTTGTTTTTGTTTTTTGTTTGGTTTTTTTTTTGCCAGTTTTAGGTTGGGAATTTTTTTCAGAAAGACATGGTTGCTGCAATTAAGTTTTGCATTAGAATACCCACTCTCTCAGGAGTTGAGAATTTAAGAGAAGGCTTTTTGGAGGATTAGGAGGGGGGAAAAGGGGGTGTGGATGAGGTGGTCATACATATTTTATGGCTATACAGGGATTCGGCAACAAGCCACTTGGCATAACATTTTGTTTTATATAGTTTATTCTTTTGAAAGAAATCTTGTTGGGTTTTTTGTTTTTGTTTTTGATTTGTTTTGTTTAGTTTTGTTGGCTTTTTTTCAGGGATCAATAAGTATTATGTAAGGTGGATCTCGGGATCCCACCAAGAACACTGGAGTTTGTCGACTCTACATCATGAAAAAAAAATGTTGAAAGACCCAAAGTGAGACCAGAGTGAGGCACTTGACCTGCTGTGATGAAAATTTTAAAAAGTAAATCTATTAAAGCCGTGATAATTATTTATTATTGTAGGTTCCTAATTCGACAAAGATTCCAGCATTAAAATCTGAGAGACATAAGGGGAGCTAAACAAGTAAGATACTAAACAAGTTAGATACAATTTAACCACATTGGCTGACTTAAAAACTTACCTGGCCACGATTGAAATCTATCTATTATAAATAACAAAAAAGGATAAAAGATACGCATCATATATTGGAAAAATATGAATTAATTTTACAATATTTTATGGGTGAAAAAAATTGCGTTGAAAGGCGTTTCTTTACATAAAGAAAATAGGGACCTGAAGTGTACAAATTGCAGATAAATCATTTTTGCTAAGATCTAAATAATTTGGCAGGAAATTAAGCCAGTTAATGGAATGTTTAGAGAAGCATTCCTTCGGACAAGTGGTTTCTTTTACATCGTTCTCTTCATTTCTTTAAGTCCATTATTGTAGGGCATTCTCGAAATATCAGGTCCATAAAATTTTTTATTCATTGTTATAGCTAGATTCTTCTCTCATTTTACTCTGTTTTTCCATTTATTACTTTCTTCTTACACAGTACAGTTTATCTTCATAATCGTGTGCCTCCTCTTTTCTCTTTATCTAGTGACATCGTTAAAATCGCTTTCTCTTTATTCGTATTCTCCCACTTTATCTTGATACGTTATTTTCTCCCTAGATTTTTCTTAATCAGTATCAACTTTATCTTCACATACAATTCTCTTCTTTCCAAACTTAATTCTTTTATTTCGACACAATATTCTCTCACCTTAAAACATCATTCTCTTATCTTCATACATCATTGTCTTATCTTCACACATCATTTTCTTATCTTCAAGCACCATTCCCTTATCTTCACATATAATTCTCTTATCTTCACACATCATAACTAAGCGTCTAGTTAAAGGCAGATGTGCAGAGAATGAGACAGGATAAAAAAGTATTGGCTGAAGTTCAGAGTTTTCTTCGGTCAATAATTTATATTGATCGAAACAAAATTATTCTTGACGTTGAATATGGTGAAAGCTACCACAGTGAATAAATGCATTGTCCTGGTATATTTCTGATCTGAATCCTGAGATCCGATATGATGTTGCAGATAATCGAATGTCATTATTATTTTTCTTTTTTATACAAATACGTCGATAGAATTCATTCGACACACTTTAGTTCCCCCCCTGCAGTTAAACCTTCTGTTGAATAAGACAAAAAATGCGCATCAATTTGTAAAGATGCTAAGAGGCATGTGGCAGTTCTTCCAGCACAGAAATTTTCTACAATGCCTAAAGAGTCAGCGAAGCGGGACAGTACTGAATAAAGAGGTTTTATTCGGGGCGGGGGGGGAGATGTTTTTTTTTTGTTTTGTTTTGTTTTGGTTTGGTTTGGTGTTTTTTTGTTTGTTTTGGGGGGCTTTTTGGTTTTTTGTGTGACTTGCAGAATAATTTTGTAATGTTTGTTTCATTGGGTTAACACAGTGTTATCTTTCCACGCATAGGTTCATCATTTGAAATCTTAAGTTTTCACAGCCTTAATCCTCTACTTTTCCTTTCGTTTTCATTTCGAGGGTCGCAAAGTAAACTATCGTAACTCCTGTTTTGCAAATTTTACAGGAGGAACAAAAAAACTTAATAACTTTGTAACTAATGGTCCAATATGATTCATTTTCACGTGAAATGTATTTGAAATATCTTTACTCACTTTGGTCGTGTATTTTTGAGTTTAAATTGTAAACATTTTCTGTAATTCAACTAACGATATCTTATTCAACCAAAATTCCAGACGTAAACAATCGTATCTCAAGTTACGATAACATTCATTGATAATTGTTCACACGTATACTATTGCATGTTATAGTTACGACAATTTACGTTTAAATTCGATGTCTTATAGACGAGTTACGACAATAACAAGAAACAGTGTTAAGAAACAAAATAGCAGCAACACTTTTATAATTATTTTAAGCGCAAAATATGATTTTAATAAAAGTTTGCACATTTTATTTAAGGATACATATTTTATTAAAAATGATTAAAGTATGTTCAGAATGTTATAATATGTATAAATTTCAATTTACAGAGTCACATCATTGATACTTTCACGGATGCATGAATGAGATATAAGATACACATAATTTATTTTGAGAGTTAGTAAGAACGACATCTGGGTAGAATCTTAGACTAAATATTATAGACGATGACAGAAATGGAAGACCAAATATAAGTACTATAGAGGAAAGAGGATGCATGGATATTATTATTTTTATTATTAAAATATAGCCTACGTGATATATAAATAAAGAACAAAGATAGGTATTTCAGAGATTAGACAGTTATCTTGAACCGTGTTATACTTTTTAGTTAGTATCTCTTTAATAGTAATTTTTTTCCATCTCTATAAATAGCATAATTTCAAGTATGCCGCCGTGGAATCGAATTCTACTGTTTTGAACTCTATAAAAAGCCTATAATCAATATCGTCTATGTGGAATCGAATTATAGTGTTTGTATCTCTATAAATAGCCTAATTTCAATGTGTCCGCCGGGGAATTTAAAGGCATAGGGCCGTAGATTCAAGGATGACAAGATCAAGCTGGATGCACTGGCCGTTTCTATTAAAAAAGAACATAGAATCTGAGGACTAAGGAACAGGGAGCTAAATAAACAAATTAAAAGGAAAATAACCGAAAAACTGACCGGAAATTAAGGTAAAACAATGAACTCCACCCATAAAATTGAATGACTCAAAATAGAGGGAGAAAGGGCAATAAATGTAACATTAAAAACCAAACTGTAAATAACCAATTTTAAACTTAAGTAAGAAATAGGGCGGAAAACGGCAATCAGTGCTGTATTACCTGACATATCGACGGCTGAGACTATAACAATTACACTTGAAAAAAAAAGACAAGCAGAGCAAACAATATTTTTGATAGAAGAGACTCATAGCTAATGCTGAGAGCATTAAATTTACTAACAAGTAGAAAAGAGAGGGTGAAGTGGTGACAAAGAGAGAAAGGGAGAGAGAGAGAGAGAGAGAGAGAGAGAGAGAGAGAGAGAGAGAGAGAGAGACAGAGACAGAGACAGAGACAGAGACAGAGAGACATAGAACTAGAGGCTCAACAAATTCCTGTGACAAAGCTAATTTCAAGATCCCAGCATCTTTTTTGCCAAACTGAGGAGAAGATCTAGAAGTAGATTCTAGATTTTTAAAAAATGTTTCTTTGAAAACACTTTAAAATGTTTTTAGTATCTAGCTGTAAGACTTTGGGGACACAGCGAAAATAAGCCAGCATGGCCACTTTGTTCGGTTCTTTTCAACTCTTATAATCTTGTAATCATCAGGCTATCACCAATCGTATTATGGTGATCTTCGTCGTCAAAGCCGTTCTTCTGGTTGTTGTTATTGTTTTCCTTCTTCTTCATCTTCGACAAGTACCACTACCAGAATGACCAAAGAGAGATCAAAGAGAGTTTCCTTCCCTACACTAATCTAAATTGGATACTACTGTGATGATATTGTATAATTATGCTGGCATATGAAGATAAAAACACAAGAATTCGTTTCTGCAGAGATGATCTTGTTTTACTGTGCTGATTTATAGAAAAAGAAACACATGTATTCGATGTTATGTTAATTCATGGCGATAGAAACATTTGAATTCGGTTATACAGTGATAATGTTGATTTATTACGCTGGTTTATACAGGAAAAAAAATCTAGAATCGATTCTAAAGTAATGATTTTGTATTGTTATGCTGGTTTATACTGATAGAAACACTAGAGTTCAGTGATGATATTTTATTGTTATGCAGGTTTATGGAGATAGGAAAACTAGAATTTGATTCTACAGTGATGGTTTTGTATTATTATGCTGGTTTATGGAGATAAAAAGCTAGGATTTGAATTTACAGTAATGATTTTGTATTATTACGCTGGGTTATAGATAAAATAAATTGAAGTCAGTTGGAAAAAGGGAAAGTTGGTGAAAAGGGACGAAAATGATATTTGTGATTTGTCCTTTGAAAAAAAGGATATAAGTTTAAAACATTTTAAGTAGAAATCCGACAATGAAGTTAGAAGTAAGTACAACCTGATAATAAAGTTCTATCTGTGAAAGGGACATATAGATTTTATTGTGATTTAACATGCAAGTAAAGAGGAAGACATTTTTTTCACAGGTTGTGGTAGATTTAATCCACAAGTCTATTTATTCTGTAGGGTGGTTAAAAGTAATATCAACTACTATTATAAAAATGACGGATGGTAAGCTCTGTACAATGAATTTAAATCACTTAATGAATAACATAAACATTTACGTAAACTCTGAATGTATTGAATGCAGGAGTTATGCAGAGTGTTATACAGAGTTTATTCAAAGATATGCAAATTATAAAAAAATAAATAAATAAATTTCTAATACACACTGTTTCACAAAACTATTTGATTCAAGAATTAATTTAATCTCATTAAGATCTGACATAGGTTTTGGTAATCATCCAAATAGAACACGCTTTACAGATTTATTTAAAAGCAAAATAAAACATTTTAAGAAAATCTTTCTAAAATTACAATAAATATAACTGAACAAATGGGGGGTTTTTTATCTACTATTAAACCTCTTATCAATTAGGAAAAATGCAGGAATTCTCTCTCTCGTTCAAGATTATCAATCATTTTTAAGGGGAAATTTTTGCATAAAGAAACAAAAACTTTTTCACTCATTCACAGACACATTCTAGGATGTATTTTGTCGTATGGCTATGGGGTGTCGATTTATTCAAATGTCCACCATTCAGACAAAATTGTTTTTCCTGGATCGATTTAACAAACAAAATCAACAAAATCCAAAACGGCAGCCACCTGAAAGGTAGCCAATGGATCGAAGAGCAATGTTGGACCGTGTTTTCTCTGTGTATGACCTCTGGCTTGTAATTAACTAAATCTAGAACAAGGCATAGTTGATGCAACAAACGTGGGACCATATTTCAATCAGTTTCAGCATTAGAAAAAAAATTAAATTAAAAAAAAAAAAAAAATATCTGGGTTATATGCTCATGTGGGCGTGTGGCTGTCATTGGGTTTTCACTTTTTCCTCCCATTGTTTTGCTTTCACCCTATACGTTTTTTCGCACGATAAGCGCGACTGAGTCAACTGGCTGATGCAATATGTCGCGACATGTCGCTCAGTGTATTGCCACCGTGACCGCGTGAGCTCAAAATTTCCGAAACTTACGCACCACCCCTTGTTTTCTCACTGCGTGTGTGGTAAGTAAGAAATACAGCGCAGAATGCCTTGACCATATAATTATCTTGTGCAACGCCTAGCATTCCTTCTGTGGGTATGGTGGGTCTAAGACACATAATAGAGTGTTTTAAAAATAACATCAATGGGATTTATGTAAATGATATAAACGAATATGACATTGTTACGTATGATGATATATTAAAAGAGATAATACATATAAGATCATTGCCTGTTGAATTATCTTTAATCTGTTTGACTTTCAATTAACACTGCATTACAATTAAACACATTTGATAATTCACATCAGATTTTTTCCTAACGTTCATTATTAGACTTTTGCTCCAGTAAACATATTTTTTTGTGCTCTTTAAATGCGGTATGAAGAGTAATAGAAACTGGATGCTAAGAAAGCTTTGAGGATTCAAACAAGGTCCCACGTTTTACTTCTGAAAAGGAATCACAAAAAATAAAGATTAATTTAGGGGTGAAACCTGAGCCTAATAAAGACTAGGTATTTATTAAATTTTAAATATATTGTATTTAAAATAAATCAGATATAATTTAAAGGCAGTTTATGATAAGAATTACACAAAATTACTTGATTCAAGAGCAAATTTAATTACATCAAGAACTGACATAGATTTTCGTATATATCTAAATAGAACATACTTTACAGATTTAGATAAAAGTAAAGCTGGACATTTTTAGAAAATCTATCTAATAAATCAATAAATATAACTGAACAAACTTTTTTTGGGGTTTGATGTTTGTTTTAAACCTACGATTAAACCCCTTATTAATTAGGGAGAATGGAGGAATCCTCTCTCCCGCTCAAGATTATTAATCATTTTTAAGGAGAAATTTTTGCATAAGGGTACAATATTTTTTTTCACTCATCCACAGACACATTCTAGGATGTGTTTTGTCGAATTACGACTCACCAGTGTTCCTGGTCCATGTAGTTCTTGAATGACTCAATTTTTCAGTCCTATAGGTCTTTCCTTTCTCTTATCTTGTCTCCTGAATATGGAGATCCTTAGCTTTACAGGTCTAGGCTCTCGTCCAGCTATTCTTCCTGGACCTAAACTTCTGGACTGGTCTTTGCGGCTTCTGTGATCTCGAAATATAATATCATGACAGGACTTATTACAACATGTTTTTTTTACACCCCTCCGCTTTTTTTTAATCTTCAGTTCCTGATCTATGTAGTTCTTGTGCACATCAATGCTTCAGAGTTCCGGGTCTTTTTCTTACCTGTCCATGACTATCTCTAGCATAAGGCTCGGAAGTGTCTCTTCCAGTTTCTCTTCGTGGTCTTTAAGTTCAGGTCTTTGCATCTCCGCTTTTTGTGATCTTTAACCATGATATCATGATCAGAATTATTATAAAAATAAAGGAAACAAATTGAAAAAGAAAATACAAAAAAACATGTTCATTCAAATTGTGTGTATATGAAGTATTGAAAAGAAATGGGATTATTTGTCAGAAAATATTTTTTTATGTTGGAAAACCAAGCGTCTAAGCTAAAAGCAGGAAAGAAAGTATCTTAACTAAATCAGTTTATAAAAGCCCTGGCTGGGAAGGAAAAATTCAGCAGGTTTTCATTAGTACTACATCAAACTAAAAATGACAGGAGAAAAAAAAATACCGTCTTAAGCTAGACTACGACGTAATATTTTTAGACTGAACGACATCATTTGCATAAACTCCTCCCACCCAGCGGTACGTAGCAGAATCGCTTTTCGCAAACATGCTAGCCCTCTCACCGTGAACGTAACTGTTATGTAATTGTTACATGATGACTGCCAGCGATGCTCTAATGCTACCGGTACTGAGTACTAGTCTGGACCAGGTGCAAGCGCGCTATGGAGAGTGTTTCCACTGCTCCACTGAATGCTCACACAGTTATATCACATAACAATCACATGATCCGAGACAGGTATACCAGCAGTAGCAGCAGATTTCACTGGTCTAAACATCTGACCAGACTGACCAGGCCTAACGCTCGCTTGCGGCTTCCGATGTAAACAACGCAGGCCGATTTGCACACGTCACTAGGGAAACCACGTGTTTGTTATGTTATGACTTATGCTTGCGGTACGTAACTCAATCTGCGAAACATGGCTAATGGCTCTTTATGGACACGGCCAGTGTATTGCATCTACTTCGTGACAAGTGAACCATCGCACAACATGCTCTGAATTTCATCCATATTCTTTATTCTTTATCTTTGGTACAAAGAAGCAAAAAATACATTGTGTATTAAACAAGAAATAATTTTAATGATAACCAGTTCCTTCTTTCAAACGTCAGGTATTGTTATTAGGCTTCTAGAGCCTCTCGTGATCGGCAAAAACAGGCAATAAGTGGTTTTAATGAATGTAGAAATAAATAAGTAGTAATAAATAAATGACACCTTATCCCATACAATGTTTTTTTTTCCTCAAGAATAATACTGGCTTACAAAAATACAGTTCATAAGCAATATAGATCTCCAGTATGCAATTGCAATTACCAACAGCTCTATTATAATTATATTCTAAAATAATCAGAAAAGTTAATTTCAGAATGTTACAGCCGCATACTATCGTATCTCGAGTTATGAGCTAAAATATCTCAAGTATACTATAGTAAGTCAAATTACGATGGTATACGTTGTGGATTTTCACGGAGCTCAAGATACGATATTTTAATTAATTGTAATTACGAGGTCATAATTAATGATATGACTCAGAGGTTTTGTCATAACATGCGCATGGTAATTGTATTTTGCCGAAAAATCTCGATTTCTGAAAAAAATTCGACTTACGATAGTTTACGTTACGACCCTCGATTTGTTTATTTGTTAACAAATTTATCTTTACATATCGAGCAAGAGAAATATCGATATTCCTTTCAACAAGGCTTCTTTATCGAGAGAAACTGCACTTTATCTGCCTTTGCACAGTTTAAACCCAAGAAACCCAACGTATATCTTGCCTGGGTTATTCATTGAAATCGATATTTTTGTTCAACTGATAAATGTGAAGTATTCTATCTACAAATCTAAAAGCGTTGTAGTAGAGAATGCCTGTTTCTTAGTGACCATTGTCTTTCACAAACTCAATATAAACAAAGATTTTACCGTTCCTTAAGCGCACTTTTAGACACCATTAAAATCGATCTCAACCACCATTTTGTTTCCGTCTTTGTTGTTTTCCACGTAAAATATTCTATCCATTCTTTCCTAAACAAAAAGTTTGAATCGTTCTTAAACCGCACTTAAAAATCCCATCAAAATCGCTCACAACTGCCATTTTGTTCCGTCTCTATCTCTATTGTTTTCCACGTAAATTATTCTAGAAAGTCTTTCCTAAACAAAAAGTATTCTTCTATATATTCGATAAAAATTAGATCTAAATGTGCAGACAGGTCGAGTCACCTTTCAGGATCGACCTAGCACCAAGTCCCTCTAGGTGTCTCTTGTGGGACCATCGAGGGGAGAGGAAAGTGTGAATACCGTCAGCGACAGAGGGTAAGCCGCTCTCTCTTGGGGGAGGTGTCATTTGATACGACCCTTTCTTGAGCCATTGTGATCAGCGGTTGTTATTTCACGACGCGATGAAGGTTACGCGAGCATCTCAATGGTCAGTAGTAAATTATGTAACAGAAACCTACCAGGTTTTTTTGGAGAATGTCTAATGCTAATGCTAGACAAGCAGCTATAGCTGAAGATTGAAGCTGGTTTTGGAAGAAGATTTGATTTGATTTTCCTGTCTGTCTTAATGCAAATGATGGAAAATTACCCGTAACAAAAAGTCAAACGGTTCCGTGCGAAGTTTTTAAAACTATAAAGGATCTTCTCTATCGTCTTGTCGTAGACTGCAAAATATTTTTCGTATCCAATGCATCTATGAAAGCATCAAATCTTTAGACATCCATCTTGGTTTTAGTTTAGAGTTTCGTGATACCGTACGTAACGAGATAAGGAGGGTCTATGCTTGACAAAGCCCTTTTGTAATGTGTAATATGTTGATGGGAAATATGATTTTGTTATTGACATAATTATAGTATTATTTTTTTTTTTAATTTACAAGTTTTTCATGCAGTATTTTGCAATTAATAAATTTTGAAAGTTACAGAAGTTCGCCCGCAATATCTTGTATTAAAAACGACCAGGTTTTTAGAGAAACCGTGCAATTTGTCGGAAAAATCCGTAAAGGGAAAGTCAAAAATAATAAGAGTTTGAGAGTCATACTGCTGAATGGATATAATCTTCTCCAAAAGTCCAAGACAGTAATTTTACAATTTATCTCCACGATATTTCGCAATTTTATTGTTACATTTTTCACCTCCAAACCTTTTTAAGTTTAAAGCGTGAGGTAAAAAAATTGTCCTACTCGTTCTGGTTTCTCCTGGACTGATGAAATTCAGGCAGATGGTTATGTCCCTTGCATTTCTCTGACGTGTTTGTCAGAGCTGCAAAAAGAAAACAAATGCTTCTCGTGTCATATTTGATTAAAACCGTAGTTGCGTGTTGTTTGCTTAGTTTTTTGTTTTGTTTTGTTTGTTTGTTTGTTTTTTCGGAAAAAGGCAAGACACAAAATAATGGCATATAGAGAAAAACGTGACATGCAGAATAATTTTGTAATGTTTGTTTCATTGGGTTAACACAGTGTTATCTTTCCACGCATAGGTTTATCACTTGAAATCTTAAGAAGTTATCACAGCCTAAATCCTCTACTTTTCCTTTCGTTTTTGTTTGTTTCCTTTTTCTCTCTGATCAATCATTTTCTTCTTGGCATGTTTTTGTATTGTACATCTCTCTTCTATTGTCACATCTACCTCTCTATTCTTTCCTTTCCTTCAATATTGCGTTAATGCTCCCCACTAACTTGCTTTTCTCCCTTGCAGTCTTTCATCTCTTTGTCTCTCCATCACATTCGCTTTTCTTCCTCTTGGTATCCTTCATCTCTTTCTTCTCCTGTTTCATCGGCTTTTCACTCTCTCTCTCTCTGTTTTTGTCTTTTACTCTCTCTCTCTCTCTCTCTCTCTCTCTCTCTCTCTCTCTCTCTCTCTCTCTCTCTCTCTCTATCTATCTATCTATCTATCTATCTATCTATCTCTCTCTCTCTTTCTCTCATTCATTATGTCTCTCACTGTCTATGACTCTCTGTCTTTCACTCAATCCCTCTCTCTCTCTCTCTGTTTCTCTGTCTCTGTCTCTAACTCTCTCTCTCTCTCTCTCTCTCTCTCTCTCTCTCTCTCTCTCTCTCTCTCTCTCTCTCTCTCTCTCTCTCTCTTTCTCTCACACACACCCACATTTCAAACTATTCTCTTTTCCCATTAAAGCTTTGGTCTCTCCTTTACTAACCTCAGATTAGTCTCTTTCCATTACTTGGTGTTTCTCCTGTTTGTACTCATCTTATCCCAGCTATTCCTGCCTGTTCCTCTCCTCCTTGACTTACTTTACTACCCGCTCCCGCTCGTTGCTAACCCCTACCTCCAGGACTTGATCAGAGTTCTGGAGAGGGTGGGGGGTGCTTAGGGTCGTATCATCGAAGAAACGAAGCCATACCTCTCCAAGGGGCTCTCTGCCCCCCCCCCCCCTCCCCCTTTTTCCCGTTTCCCCCAGAAAATTGTTGAAAAATAAAAGTGGTGCAAATTTGTGCATTATGGTGAATTTTGGCAATGGTTTGAAGGTATTTAAATTATGACATTTTGTATTATATATCGCGCTGTTGGACAATCCTTGTATCAATGACCCTTCACATCGATCCAGTGATAACTACAGGTGATGCTGGAAGCGTAAAGAGATCGCAGGGAAGATAACCAATCAAGTGGCTGAAACTGAACAGGAATGGCGACAATTAAATTAGTCTTCTGTCTGATCATTGCCTGTATACCGGTGGCAAGGAAGATAACCAATGAAGTGGCTGAAAAAGGGATAGGAATGGCGACAATTAAATTAGTCTTCTGTCTGATCATTGCCTGTATACCGGTGGCAAGGAAGATAACCAATGAAGTGGCTGAAAAAGGGATAGGAATGGCGACAATTAAATTAGTCTTCTGTCTGATCATTGCTTGTATACCGGAGGCAAGGAAGATAACCAATGAAGTGGCTGAAAAAGGGATAGGAATGGCGACAATTAAATTAGTCTTCTGTCTGATCATTGCTTGTATACCGGTGGCAAGGAAGATAACCAATGAAGTGGCTGAAAAAGGGATAGGAATGGCGACAATTAAATTAGTCTTCTGTCTGATCATTGCTTGTATACCGGAGGCAGAGAAGATAACCAATGAAGTGGCTGAAAAAGGGATAGGAATGGCGACAATTAAATTAGTCTTCTGTCTGATCATTGCTTGTATACCGGAGGCAGAGAAGATAACCAATGAAGTGGCTGAAAAAGGGATAGGAATGGCGACAATTAAATTAGTCTTCTGTCAGGTCATTGCCTGTATACCGGAGGCAAGGAAGATAACCATTGAAGTGGCTGACAATTAAATTTAAAAGTCTGGTCATTGGTCACTGTTCAAATACCTTAAGGATAAATATACAAAGATCGTTCAGGACGACACCTTGGCCTGGTTAGTCAATATGGCAATATGCAACAATCATCCCTTGCCAGGAGCTCGTCATGATGGGCAGCTGCAAACTGACCCTAATCGATGGAAGGGTTATGTCCGAGCAACATCTGTCTACTTTGGAACAAAATATAAATAAGGAGAAGATATGAGACAGCAGTGCCAAGTCAGACTTTAATTTGCATAACTATCCTGGTTTGGTTTGTTTCGGTTGGGTTTTTTTTTTTTTTGGTTTGGTTGGTTGGTTTGCTTATTGTTTTTTTGTCTTTTTGATTTGTTTTTGTTTCTTTTTTGTTTTGTTTTTTTTTGTTTGTTTATTTGTTTATTTTTTGGATTTTTTTTTTGTTGTTTTTTGTTTTTGTTTTTTTGTTTTTTTGTTGTTTTTTTTTGGGGGGGGGGTATTTTCGTTTTGTTTTGTTTTTTGTTTGTTAATTTGTTTATTTTTTGGACTTTTTTTTTTTTGTTTTTTTTTTTTTGGGGCGGGGGATATTTTTGTTTTGTTTTGTTTTGTTTTCTTGTTTGTTTGGTTTTATTGTTGTTGTTTTTTCTTTGGTTTTGGTGGCTCTTTTTTTTTTTCGATTGGACGAGACAGTGAATTGATGATGCTTATTATATATATATATGTGTGTGTGTGTGTGTTAAATCATATATATATATAATAGGAATATCGATTTGCTTAAAAGTCAATATCAAACGACCACTTCCCCCACTCCCTCTCTTTCAAACACGGTTTTCCTACCTCCGCTATTTATAACAATTTTTATATTTTTTTTTTTAACTTTCAGAATTTCAGTCTAGTTGTGGCTCGCGCCATGTTTAAACATGTTCTTAAACCAATCCCTGGCAACTGACAGTGCGTTTGTGTGTGTGTGTGTGTTTTGTGGGGGGAGGGGGTGCAGAAGAAACGGGGGAGTGTACTGCTTTATTTGCACATTGTACAAATTTATCTTGTGCAGCTTGAATATTTCCCACAGTGTGACGCACAAGCCAGAAGATAACTGAGACCCACGCAGATGACTGGGGTATATAGCAGACGATCAGGTGCTTTCGACTTCATATGCTTGTCTATAAACCTCTAGAACTGTTGATATCCCACAGTAGGGCTGGACCATAGCTTCCTCGAAGAAACCTGGGATCATTATTGGATTTAATATTCTTCTTCTTCTTCTTCTTCTTCTTCTTCTTCTTCTTCTTCTTCTTCTTCTTCTTCTTCTTCTTCTTCTTCTTCTTCTTCCTCTTCCTCTTCCTCTTCCTCTTCCTCTTCCTCTTCTTCTTCTTCTTCTTCTTCTTCTTCTTCTTCTTCTTCTTCTTCTTCTTCTTCTTCTTCTTCTTCTTCTTCTTCTTCTTCTTCTTCTTCTTCTTCTTCTTCTTCTTCTTCTTCTTCTTCTTCTTCTTCTTCTTCTTATTATTATTATTATTATTATTATTATTATTATTATTATTATTATTATTATTATTATTATTATTATTATTATTATTATTGTTGTTGTTGTTTTTCCTTTCTTTCTTCGTCTTCTTCTTCTTCTTCTTCTTCTTCTTCTTCTTCTTCTTCTTCTTCTTCTTCTTCTTCTTCTTCTTCTTCTTCTTCTTCTTCTTCATCTATGTTCTCGTCGAGATGATTATAATTATACCGTATATTAAACCGTTAGTTTCTAGAGCCTATTTTTTTTTAATTATCGAAAGAATTCCATTCTCACAAACAAAGTTTATTCTGAAGTTCTCAACAACTTGTCGGTTAGCTAAATGAACATGGGCGTGGTATGGTTGTTTTGCTTCAGTTAGCAAGTACAGTTTAATAACAGAGGTGTGTAGTTACACAACCTCTACAATTACATCTGCATTAGCCTTGTGACGGAACACACACACAATGACTGTTGGGCTATTACCTTTTTTCTGTTTTTTGTTTGGGCTTTTTTTTTTTTTCTGTTTTTTTTTTTCTTTTTTTTTTTTTGTTTTGTTTTGTTTGTTTGTTTTTTTGTTTTTTTTTTGGTTTTGTTTTTTTGTTTTAGGGGATTTTGGGGGGGGCATTTTTTTCGAAAACTAAAAACACTTTTCTGTAAGCTAACATGGCGTATTTTTACTCTTTTGCTGCTGTTTTTGTTGTTATTTATATAACTCTACCAGGATGCTGCTTTCCCACAGTTTGACGTGAACGTGTGGGAAACTAAAAAAGACCCGCAGCAGTTGGAGAAGAGCAGTTTCTTATTCTTTTCTTTGCCACAGAAAGGTTCATTTGTTTGGGTACATAAATCGCCAAGGGAAAGGACTTCTTTCAAAGGCCCTAAAAGTTTATTAAGGATTTCTATATTAGTCAAATTAGTCCATTGGTTTGAACCCTCTACGTCACGACTTCACTCATTCTCAACTACTGACCTGGTCTTTGTGTTCAACGTTCAGTTCCTGAATTTGTCTAGACCTAGAGAAACCCCTAGATATTTTATTTTCCTTTTTTTTATTTGGTTTATTTTCTTTTTTTTTTTTTTGGGTTTTTTTTTTTCGGTTTTCTTTTTCAAATTGAAAACAGTAAGCTGTCTGCCCTTTGACGGCATGATGTAGTTTTGAAATTAGCTCTAAATTAAGTATCTCGATTCAATAGCAAACGAATGAAGTAAACGATCATAATAGAGAATCGATTTCTCCAGTGCATTTTTCTGTTTGAACATATCATTGCTGGAGTTAATAGAGAATCGATTTCTCTCGTACATGATTCTCTTGGAACATTATCATTTCTAGAAATAAATAATAATCGATTGCTCTGGTCTGGCATGTAATTTCTTCTTCACATGTCATTGAGGTTATTGTTTGATTGTACAGCAATTCTTAAAGTGTTATTGTTAAAATTGTTTAAACAAGGGGCACGGAAAAACGGGGTTTTCTCCTCAATGACAAAGTTTTAAGACATGACATTTTCTTGTGGCCTAGTGAGTTAAAATGAATATTTATTTTACATGTATAAAAAAATATTTAAGTCCATGTGATTTGATGCACGTAAAACTGCATACACGTGTAGAAAGATAGATTGATAGTTAAAGATATAGACAAGTAATGAGATAGATAGAAAGATAAATATATATGGGATATATAGATTGACATAGATATAGTTTAAACGTCACATTAATAGAAAAAGTAGTAGTAGTAGTAGTAGTAGTAGTAGTAGTAGTAGTAGTAGTAGTAGTAGTAGTAGTAGTAGTAGTAGTAGTAGTAGTAGTAGTAGTAGTAGTAGTAGTAGTAGTAGTAGTAGTAGTAGTAGTAGTAGTAGTAGTAGTAGTAGTAGTAGTAGTAAAGTAGTAGCAGCAGCAGAAGTAGAGTAGTAGTAGTAGTAGTAGTAGTAGTAGTAGTAGTAGTAGTAGTAGTAGTAGTAGTAGTAGTAGTAGTAGTAGTAGGCGTTTGTTTCGGGGCGCGCAAATGAACATAGATTTTGACATAATTTTCATAAAAATTACATAAGTCATCAATAAAAGAAAATCGATTAATTCTGTTCTTTCCAAATCTGTTTTAGAACCTTTGCAAACGCTTTTTAGAAAGCTTCGAATTTTTGCATTAAGTGCAT